>JANHGC010005756.1:0-10734 GCA_027560395.1 Boaedon fuliginosus | reverse complement strand
GTCACGGGAGCTCCCTCCATTATGCAGCGCTAGGGATTCAAACTGCCAAACTGCCGACCTTTCTGATCGACAAGCTCAGCGTCTTACCCACTGAGCCACCACGTTACCTGCCTGCTATTTAATTTGATTTGATTTCTGTACGTACCTGGGCCTTAAGAGCTTCCAGTGAGCCGTCTTCCAGGTCCTGCCACTAACAGAGTTGACTTCGGATCTAGGAGAGAGAGAGCTTTTTCTTTGGTGGCCCCCTCATCGACAGAAACCCTTCTCTCGCAAGGCTCAATGGGCACCCCCCACTGTAGCAGCATTTTGGTTGCAGATAAAGGCCCCTTTATTTTCCCCCTGTATTTTATCTGGCTTTTTATTTGTATTGCTTTGTTGTTGCGGAATCTGTAGGGTGTTTTCATTCTGCCTATTATCTGCCTAGGGCAATGATGGCGAACCAAACTGGAACACACGTGCATGGGCATGCACATGTGCATGCTGGAGCCTCGGAAACCTGAAGACCAGCTGCCTGTTTTTTGGGCTGTTTTGGGGGCATTTTCAGGCCATTTTTCAGGCCAAAAATGGTCAGAAAAATTTATTTATTTATTAGATTTATATCCCGCCTCTCTTTATCCCTTCCGGGTGCCCTGAAAACACCCTGAAAATGCCCCGAAAAATGCCCTGTTGTTTGGCCTTTTTTCAGGTTGTTTTCCGGTGCTCCAGTGCTTGCGAAGACCAGCTGGCCAGCGCCAGAAACCGGAAGAGCAGCTGGTGACGGCGCGCGTGCCCACACAGAGGGCTCTGCGTGCTACCTCTGGCACAGTTGCCATAGGTTCGCCATCACGGGCCCAGGGTTTTCATTCCCAGAGTTTTGCTGACGGTGTTTCATTGCAAACCCACTGGAGAGCTGCAGATATGGGATGCTTTAACGTTAGAAAGAAAGAAAAAGAAAGAAAGAAAGAAAGAAAGAGAAAGAAAGAAAGAAAGAAAGAAAGAAAGAAAGAAAGAAAGAAGGAGAATATGTCCTCAAGTCTAGTTTACTTGAGTCTGGATGCCAAACACAACATGGAGTAGCTTTTTAAATTTCCCAGCAAGGACTTAATGATTGATTTAGGAAGCAACAGCAAAGCATTTTCTCCCTGACACTTAAACTTTTTAACCAGGCACCACCCAAGCATGGCAGAGTGGCAGAAGGCCTCTCCCTACAGACTTCCTTTTCACAAAGGAGCATATCTGTAGTTCAGGGTTGAAATGAGGGTCCTCGGCGCTTTCTGGGCTTGGTTCTTTTCTAGCACTGATGATGTTGCTTAATTTGGGTCACGAAACGTCTGCAAGAGAGCAACTGAGCTCAGAGAGCACCCAGGGCTCCGCAGACCTCCTAGTTCCAGAGCTGAATTCACAATTGCTGTCAAACGTCTTATCTGACACACTCAGCAGAGTGATTGGTGTCACTGTTGAGCAAACAAGATCCATGGTGGGTCCAAACATGTTAGTTTTGGTCATTCCCATTCGTGTTACCTTTCTGGGCTTCTGGGCTCATTCTGCAGCCAGGGTTTAGCCCTGGGAAGTGACCCAAGATGCCGCCCCTTTCTTTCCCATGGACCCAGGCAGGCCTTTGCTTGAAGGGGGGAGCCACCCTGTGACCCATGGAGACGATTTGCAGAGAGGAACCAGCGGATCACACTTTTGTGTTGGGACGCAATGCAGACCATGCCCCCAAGGAGGCCCACCGTTGGGCCTGAGCCCAAAGCATCCTTTTCTCCATGCTGCCAATGGCTGAAATAAAATCTAGCCTCTTGTCAGCCTTCCAAGAAAGTCAAAGGGAGACCTCTGCCCATTGTGACTGCAGCCCTTCTGTTTGTGGGGGACAGAGAGAATTCTGCTCTTTGGAAAAAGATTCCGGAGCATCTTCAAGCACGAAGGGGTTTCTCCCTAACTTGTATCCTAATAGCTTGCCAGTTATTGTTCATTATCTTCTATGGGGTGAGGATTTATGGTGTCGCAGCCGAGCAACATACTGCTGACTTTGGCTCATCTCAGAAAGCTAAGCAGGATCAGGCGTGTTTAGCAGACCAACAGGGCACTCGGGGTACCACCAGACTCGACTGGGAAGTCAAAACGGAGAAACCAAGAAGCAAAAATTGTTGCCAAGAAACTAGAGCGACCTGGCGGGGAATCCGCCGGCAGTGAGCCTGACTTCAAGAAGACTTCCGGCCCAATGGAAGTTGAGGAGACCAAGGTAGGGAAGAATTTCTTAGACTAGACCTAACACATTTGGATACTAGGCATTATAGGCAATAATATAACTCTATTTACACCTTTTTCATTTTTTGTTCTTCTGAAGTTTTTACGTCTTCTTTAAGTTAAGCCTTCCTTGAAAAAGGAATAAGCCGAACCGCACCCGAAAGAAAGAAGGCCCAGCAGAGTCCCTGAGGAGGAACCACCGTCCTTCTTTCTGTGGCGATTTAGAACTTTCCTCGGTTTCCTTCTTGGAGCGGTAATAACTGGTGTCCAGAGGAGCTTGTCCCTCATTTGGGAGGTCAGTGGACATCCTGCCTGGTTTCCAAAGTCCCCCAGGGGCTCTCTGGACCCAGCCTGGGAGCCCTCCGAAGCATCCCGCCATTTAAACGCCTCTCTGACTATTTCGTCCAGTGCTCTGTCACCCCTGTGCTGTCCGTGACAGGGTTGAGCGCAGAGAAACGGTGTAAAACCACCCCCGGGGTTAGTTCCTGGGAAACATAGCATGTGAAGCAGGATTTCTCCCCTAACTATACCAGCTTAGCAAAGACTTTGAGATAATAAATAGTCTAAGTCTGTGTAGGATTGAAGCCCCTGGTTGTGATCCAAACCTTACACACACCTTGGAATTTTGGTTTATTTAAAACATTCCTTAACAAATGAAACATAGAAGCTCCCGAGTAAACATGTCTCTCTTCTCCCCACATGTTCAAGGGGGTCATAGCTGACCTTGCAAACAAGTTACCTTGCAATACTTTGACCTTCTATAGGACACGACATAGGAAAAGTGGGGTGGGGGAGAAGCCGCCTGTGTCACCCAGACACAATTTCTGTCCAGTTTCAGCTGTAAGTAGTTTCATCTCATAATCCCGATGGTTCAAAACAACTTATGCCAAATAATTTTTGAATTGTTTTTTCCCAATTGGGTTTGAGATCATAATTGTTTTTAAAGGAAGATTTCGGAATTCATGTTGCTCAAAGTCTCTGTTTTTAGATGGCAACAGTGCCTTAAAACAAGAGTCCTTGGCTGTGAGATGAAGCAAAAGGACCGAGGAAACTTTGGGGATCTAATGAAATGAAATAAGCTCAGCATTTTAATGACTGAACCTCCTCAAAAGAGAAAGAAAGCAGCCGTTTGCTTAGCTTTAAATAATTTAGGCCACAGGGGGGCAGAAAGTTTCCTTTCTTCTGCCCCACGTCAGCAAAGTACTTAAGCGGGTGCTTGGCATTCAACACTAGACGAGGAACCTTTGGTTGCCCCGTGTTTCCGAAGGGGAGGTTTAGCGAAGGGCAGAGAGAGGAAGGGAAGCCTCAACTCAGAAAACTATCCTGGCCACGGATCCAATTGGGAACTGAGCAAAAGGCAAAGCCACCAAGGTGGAACCTAAGGCCGAGCGGACACAGCAGGGATGGTCTTTGCCTACGTTTAGGTAAGATGGACGTTGCAAGCTGAAGTTCATCGACAACAAAGTCTGCTCTCGCTAGGCAGCCGGCACTGAAATAATTACGTTTGCTTTGCCTTCGAAAACAAAGAGCCGGGCAGAGCTTATTCCAGGAGTTCTGGAAGGATCCACGTCTCATCTTCACCAGGAAGCCGGAGACTTTTGCCTTTGAAATACAGACACATCGATGCCTGCGGATTATTTAAGGAAACGGATGGTCCAACCCCTCTTTCCCCTCCCTGGGAACACACAATCAGTTGGGATTTTCATTAGGACAGGCAGGGGATGAAAGGTTAATCCCTTTCCTTCTCAGCTGAGGGTTCAAACCCCATCGTCCTCCCCGTCTCTCCCCGCCCAGGAAGAACGTCTCCATTAGCATCAAGATCAGATTGACAGCAGGATTTGGGGACAGGGCGTGTTTGAAGAAAGGGTTAAATCTGCTGTTGTGAAACTGCAGCCCCAGTGAGAATCTCCCCTTCTTGCACTCCTGCTCTTACTAGAAACTCGAAAATGGAAGACCTGGTTGCTGGTGATGTCTAAATGGCCTCTGAGTATCCCTCTTGCCCACTTCCTGCCTCAGCTTTATAGCTTACTTCAGATAGCAAGAAATTTATGGTAGTTCCCAGTTTCCCCAAATATTTCTTTATTTTAAATACTTGGGAAGATGGAGAATCACCGATGGGTGTCCAATCCATCACTGTGTGACAAATGGTTAAGACGTTGGCCTAGAAACAGGAGCTGTGAGTTCTAGTCCCGCTTTAGGCATGAAAACAGCCTGGGTGACTTTGGACAGCGCCTCTCTCCCAGCCCAACACACCTCACAGGGTTGTTGTTGGGGAAAAGAGGAGGAGGAGGAGGAGGAGGGAGAAGTATTAAGTATGTTTGGTGCCTATATGAAGTAATAAAGGCAGGATAAAAAATCAAATAGCTAAACTAAATAATAGTTAAATACTCAACATTGTTTTTGAATAAATCCATTTTCTGGACTGATAGGAATATTTGGAACCACAGCCTGGATTTGTACAACATATGGAGACACACACAGAGAAAGACCTGCTCGAAATCGAACTAAGCTTAGCCAGTTACACAAACGAATTGGCTACGTTTTTCATTCATCACGGTAGAGCCGGTTGGCCAAGAGGATCGTGAGGAAGAACCTTAGAAAGGGCCAAGGGGGGTCTGGAGCCACGTTGCCCCACCGCCTCCCTCCCCCAGTCTCGGCCCAACAGCTGCGCTTAACTGGGTGCCTCTCTTCCCCTCACCATCCAGCCTCCTCCAGCTGGTCTCAGGCGGCTTGTTCATGATTAGTATCTCGAAAAACGCCACAGAAAAATTATATAACAGCTTGTCGTTACCACAAGTGCTTTCTGTAGCTGATCTCCTTCCTAGGCGGGAGGACGAGGGAGAAAACCTGTTTAATGAGGCCTTCTCTGGGGTGGAATAGTTGAAAGATTGATTCCACCACTTTAAGTGTGTGTGCGTGCGTGCGTGCGTGCGCACAAGAGTGTGCAAACCAAAAGAGACCATACAATGAGCTAAAGGCAGGCAATTGGTGTAAATTAATCTGAGGTCCCCAAACGGATTGGTACCTAATTGAGGTGGAGGGACCTGGTAGAAACAGGTGTGGAGAGTAATGGGGGATTGGTCAGGAAAATGGTTCAGAGCAAACTTTTAATGATGTGAGGTTTTCTTGAGCCCAGTTTAAATAAAAATGTGTAGGTTGGCTGTGTGAGCTGTGTCATTAAAAAAACCCTATAGACTGAAATGATATTTCTATACATATTTCCATCTTATGTCTTTATCAGAAGCTTTTTTTTATGAAAAAATATCCTCTGTGCTGAACAGTTTCTGCAACAAACTGGAAAAAAAGCCTCCCTGCTCCTTTGTCTCTAAACAACCTGTGAAAGGGAGCTTTTCAAGCTAAACCGAGACAAGAGGATGAAAGTCTCTTTTCAGGAAAGTTACATAACAGCAAGGAGAACAGATGGAGGGGCTGAATTTAGTCATAAAACGATAACAACTCAAAGGACGTATAACTTTGTATCAGACCAGTCACTGTTGTGTAGTGTTTTGCAATTAGACTAGAAAAATAGATACACAACGGGGCTACAACGTGGAACTGACATCTTAATCAGGAAGGCAACAGACCGTTTACTCTCAGGGCTCCGATGTCAGTGAGGATCACAGCTGAAAGGGTTACATCTGAGGAGGCATTCAGAGAGGAGCTTATTATTTCCACCTTTAGGGTGGTCTTCGGGGTCGGTTGTGATTTTGGATTCTAAGTCATGTAGATGCTCCAGAGAACCTCTGGTTGAATGACCTGCTCATCTGCAATACCGTGAAGCTTCTATTTCCGCCCCCCCAGGAGCCAAAAATGGGGATCTGCAGACCAATTTTGCGAAGAGACCCCTTTGGTTTAAGGGGACCATGGATGTCCATAAAGAGAAGTGCTAAGGTGGGCGGCCACAGTCATGCGACCAAAGCTTTGCCTTTTTAAAACATATATTATAAAACAGCTGCAAAAGAGCGAGGCTTGGTTCACGTGGTTTGGCCACCGTCTGGACATTTTTTACTTCTCCAACCCTCCTGGTTGGCTCTGTGTGGGTCCCCCTTTTGCTCGGGGCATCAAGTGCTCCCAAGAGTTTCTGGCAGCCTCTGGAATTTTGAGAGTTTTCATTCCAGGGAAGAGCCCAAAGAACTCCGAGCGATCCAGAAAAGGGCAACTTAGGTGGCAAATCATTGGGGAACCGAATTCTTGAAGAAACAATGCGATCTGCATGGTGAGAAGTGGAGACGATTTAAGACGGAGGACAAGAGTTACTTTCAAAATTCAGAAGGCCTGCCGTGGAGGAGACACCACCTCAGTCTGACAACTGTGATCCCGGGCTGAGAATAGCGTGGGCAGAATTATCAAGAAAATTGAGTTTTGGGAAACGTTAGGGAAGAATTCTTAGGAATAAAAGCTGTCCGGGTAGAGATGATTCAGAATATCGGTAGAATTGTCCAGACACGGGTGAATTATAGTTCCTCGATAACGTTCTCCTGACCTTGGCAGAGTCCTTGCTGTTGAGTTGAGAGAACGTAGGAAGGAATCTCACAGAGCCTTCAAACAACTACAATTATTGCTTTGTGTCTTTTCCTGCTTTCTCTTGCCCAGATGCACATCGCAATATGTAAGTACAAAAACAGTCCTTTGGGGATTCAGTTTGTGCGCAACATATGCACAATACGTAAGGATATTCTATAGGTGTAGATGTCTCTTTTTTTTTGTATAGACTGACTCCATAGCCACTGGTCTCCTGGTTGCTGATTTGGTCTGCTCTCACCTATTTCTGGGGTCATCTCTGGTCTCTAACTTTCTCCCCTGGAATATGTTGGGGGTCTCCCATCCAAGCCCTGGTCAATTCGGAGGCAAATTTTAAATAATTATCCTATTAGATCATCTTTTAAAGTGTTTCTCTTCTACATACCCTTTAACTGGGATTCTCCAGGTTGAAGGTAACTTTCAGTCACTTGATTGGCATCCTCTCATAAGGTTAAACTTTGATTGTCTTTGATCAAGAACTCTGAAGGGTCATTTCCAAGAAAAATCACAAAGGATTTTCACAGTCATATACCAAGGTCTTAATCTGCATATGTCGGCCATCAACATGTTACTTTAAACTCTTTTCATAGATAATACCAGGAGATACCATCTGATCATGTTATGTTACACAGGCCTGGAACCAACAGAGCCTTAGAGCTACTTGGTCTGCCTGCCACACAAAGTTATCCCAGGGAAGCCGCCGTCATAAGGCTTATTGGTCACAAATTACAGGGAATGTGAAAACAATGGGAGTTGGAGAACGCAGCCCTGTCTTTATGGCTTTCCCTGCCTTAGGGACTAACAGTAAAAAAGGCAAAGCCATCCAGCCAGGGCTCAGCCAAATCGTTAGGGGCCATGTAGTTATGGTGTAACACAGAATGTTTCCCTTGCAGCCCGTATATTTATCCCAACTAGGTTTGTTTCCCCCAACATGGAGCTTCTGAGACGTGTTGAATCCGCAGATCGTCTAGGGAAAAGGCTTAGAGAAGACCAGAGCTTGAAACTTTTCTTGAAAACCACAAACTAGAATCCTGTGCAAGTAACCCCGGAGAAATGGGACAATGACTCCATCTTGCAAAAACAGCCTTTTGCCATCCAGCCTGAAATGCAGACAAGAAAAAAGGCTGGTCGTACTTTGAGGAGATTTCTCAAGGGCCATCCTAGTGGCCTTTACTCATTTTAAATCCATTCATCCAGCTAGCCATGTTTATATTATGCATGAGCTACAAATGGACTGGTTTATCACATCACCTAAAGAGGTAGGTGCCGTGAGACACAATTTGAAGAGGTGCCAAGGATGGGGACCGGAATAAATGACTCTTCATGGACTTGAAGAAGGTGACATCAACAGTGAGGGGAGGAAGACGTGTCTCCATCAAACTGAAAACAGATTGGCTGTTAGTAACCAAAGACCATTTCAAATGTTACATATCATTCTGACCGGAGAGAGAGAGAGAACACCAGAATACCAGAATTCTCAGTGAAACAATACAGAATCTGGAAAGAATAAAGGCTGAGAAAAACTGCAAGATTTCCCCATCTGCCTGTCTTTGGCTAGGGTCTTATATGTATAGAAGTGTAACGTAATGTGTGAATGGCCTTGGGGAAGGAGGGGAAGAGATTCTGTCTAGGAAACAATCTGAAAAGAGAGGAAGGAGCCCCCAAAGGGTCAGTGGCCAGAATAAGGCACTTAGAAAGGACCCCCCCCCTCCCGCTAAGGAGTCAGGTGTTTGTGTGATGGTTGTGAATTTGTATGACTTGCAAAATTCTGTTAATGTAGCCTTACAATAAAGTAAATTTAGTGCATTTGGTCATGTTGCCTGTCTGGTTTACCTGCCTGACAGGGATGGAAGGGGAAACCCTTCAAATTTCTGCTTTTACAGCCACTGTCAGTAATGGAGGACATTTTGCGTGGTCTGTTTTCGGATCAGCCAATCTTGAAGGATCGACAAAATGGAAGTTGTTGTTTGGAGCTCCCAAACACGTTTCTGCTTGGTTGGGCCTTTCCTGCGATAGACGCCTCATTCCCACACCACCATTGGGGGGCTTCCGCCATTCCCCCTTCTGAGGTCCACCCCCTCCTTCGACTCTGGATGCCCTGGAGATGTCCTGGGAGGGGCTTTCTGGGCTCAGTTTTAGGTGAAATCTAAAATAGTTACTTAAAATCGCTGTCACTCAAATAAATAAGGCAGCCCAAATTGTTTGAAATAGGAGAGTAAAATATTGAAAATAAATGTTGCCGTGATGTACAATTACCACTCAAGCCATGCGTCTTTTTTTCGTAACTTATGCAGCTGACAATAGTTATGCATAGTTAGGGCTAAAATAAGAGGTCTTGAACTAATTTGCTTCCCTAAGAAAAAAATAACTTTTGGAGTCAGGGTTCAGGCTCATGTGTTTTTTGAGTTAATTTTTTTAAAAAAATTGCCTACGATCTGCTTCCTCTGAGTTTTATGCACGTCTAATTGCTGATTATACTTATTTGCTCCTGCTAGTTGTTATCTGGACAGACTCTCTAAATATAAAAATTGAGTACCAATTTCCTTACAAATTCTATTTTTTCCAGATTGTTTTTTTTTTAAAATAAAAATACATCTGCAGAGATACTATTCAGATTATGGCAAAGTTTACATTGAACCCCCTCAATGATTATTGCCAGAAACTGCAACAGCATTTTTATTACATTAAACATCAAAAATTATTAGTTGTATTATTAGCAGAGCAGATTGGATTAAGTGAGTTTTTGCATCTGAATGTGATGTTCAACACTGAGAATCCTTGTTTATTAGAATTCATATATATGGGATGTAGTCATTCCAATTCACCTTTTTATAATTCTGCAGTTTTCTTATTATTTTATTGCTTCTTTATAGTTGAGTGATACAAAGTACAAAGTATAATTTTAGTACTTTTTAGTACTTTATAGTACTAAAAAGTACTATAAAGATGTATCTCTGATACATCTTGCTGTATCAAAAACTACAGACAGTGTTGTATTTCTTGCACCTTTGCACGGCTCTTGTGTGTACCAACAGCTACAGAAACTGGTTTATTTGTATTTTGGTAGAGCTACCCTTATGGGATAGAAATCCAGGCAGAATATAGTAAGAGGTGTGATTGTTTTGTTGCTGCTTCAGAAACTGAGGAGGGGCTGCGATTGAGCAGATGTAAAACCTGAGTCTCCCCCCCTGAGGTTCTTACAACTCATGCACAAGACTTCAGTGATTCAAGGTTGCTTCAGGCCTACCTAAGAAACCACTGGGATGCCAGCGGGCAACAGGGCATCATCTGACAGCTCGGACTGAGGGCATGGAGATGGTTCAATGAGCTAACCGGCAGTACATTTCTTTAAAAACTGCCCATCCTAAGAATTGAATCTTCTCCGGTTAGGTCCTTGGATAGCTTCCCTTTCCCTGAGAAATGGGAATAAGGAATCAAAGCATTTAGCAGAATAACAGAATTGGAAGGGACCCTGGAGGTCTTCTGGTCAACCCACTGCTAAGGCAAGAAACCCAGTGCCATTTCAGAAAAATGACTGTCCTGTCTCTTCTTGGAGCACCCACAACATCTGAAGACAAGCTCTTCCACTGGTTAATTGTCCTCACTGTCAGGAAGTTTTTCCTTAGTTCTAGGTTGTTTCTCTCCTTGATGAGTTTCCATCCATTGCTTCTTGTCCTGCCTTCGGGTGCTTTGGAGAATAGGTGGACCCCCTCTTCTTTGGGGCACCCCCTGAGATATTGGAAGACTGCTATCATGTCTCCCCTAGTCCTTCTTTTCCCTAGATTAGACAGACCCAATTCCAGCAAACGTTCTTCAGATGTTTTAGCCTCCACCCCCTCACCATCCTTGCTGCTCTTCTCTGCCCTCTTTCTAGAGCCTCCGCCTCTTTTTTCAAGCCCAGCCCCCTTAGAACTACCCCCAATCTACTCAGGAACCATGACAAAGTCTCTGAATCACAAGCAGGCCCCTTGGAAACGCTGCAGCTTT
>JANHGC010005755.1:43515-55076 GCA_027560395.1 Boaedon fuliginosus | reverse complement strand
ACAGACAGACAGACAGACAGACAGACAGACAGACAGACAGACAGACAGACAGACAGACAGACAGACAGACAGACAAATAGAAGAAAGAGAGAGAAAAGTGGGGAGGTATGGATACATGTATTTCAAGATGTGATCATAGTTTCATGTGTCTAGAGGCAAGTAACAAAGCGAGGCAATTTGATTATACGGTTGGTTGTGCTATCATCATGGCTTTTTTGACTCCTGCAAACACACTTGGTTGGACATGATCCCAAAATATGTCATGTAATGGAGAGAAACAGAGAGAGAGAGAGAGAGAGAGAAAGATCCTGGATTCTCCAACAAATCATAAGGAGAAAAGGTTGCAAATTTAATGAGTTACAGAATGAAGACTGAGATAATACTAGTGTCATTATGAAGTATATAGTTTAGGAGTTCTAGGAGCAATCTTGATAACTAACAGCAGGTCCCTGCCTGTAGCTCTGCAGCTGGAATTTGGACTTCAGCCTCTAAATGATCTGAGGTAGTTATATTTGACTGAAAAGTTTGAAGGTTTGTCTAGAAAAAGTGAGTTTCATTCCATGAAACAACCAAAGATATAATTCCATCAGTTCAATTCCATGGAACTGTGAAAGAAGATTTTGGTTACCTTTCAAAGTACAAAAAATATAAATTTACTGGGATTCAACTACCATCAAGATCCACTGATTAACAAGTGAGACAAATCAACATGTATTTCTATTGACTCATCCATCTGTGTTACAGCTTCTAGGGATATTGTGCTGAAGTTTATTTTATTTTTTTTCAAATTCTACTTCCTCTTCTAAAGGTTCCACCTACGGTAGCATAAAATTCAAAGCTACAGCAGGTCCCAGAAGAACATATCCACGCCACAGAATTTCTGACAGAAGGCTGAATATTTCAGGCTCTTTGTGTGGCCGCAAACCACAACTTATGCTTTTTAAATTTAACATTCCAAACAGTTCCCATTTTCTGCCTGAAGACAGCCAAGCTGAGGACAATGCAGGCTGCGTTCTTTCCTACTTTATTGCTTAGGAACATAAGTGCTTACTGGTTCAAGAAGAGATCCAATCCTGAGCTCACTGATGCACTAACTGGCAGTCAAGAATTAATGTTTAATAAAGAGCAGGTCAACCATGACTGGCTTTAATTGCAGGAGGGACTGACTCAGATAATTTAAGAGCAAGACATTTTATTTTCTACAGTCCTATTTGATGTCATTTTAAAAACATCCGTGTTTGGATGCTAAAGAGAAAAGAAAACATTTAACCCCGATCCTTTGGAGAACTCATTACTGGTAATACAGCACGAAGTATTCAGAAAAGCTATTCACCTTTTAAGCAATGAGTCACTCCAAGGGAAAACTATGGATGCACCATCTATTCTAAACTGGCAAGGAAAATGAGGCCTTCAGAGAAGCCATAGTGACCCAACCTTAAGATATCAGACCTTCCACAATGAAACTGCTCTATGGTAGCACACTCTTCCTGAGGACAATCTGAAAGCTTCAAGTAAGGCAGAATGTGGATGCCTATCTACTGAGTTGGGTAATCTTATCACTTAAATCGATCCGTCTTTTTCCAGGACACTTCGGAGTGTGAAATACTTTCTCCTTAGAAACAAGGGAAAATGATTTGTCATCTTGGCAGACTTGGTTTTCTGTGTACGATCAGATTTTCTTTCTGAACAGAAGACTATCGTTTGGGGTGTTTGTTTGTTTTTATGACTAGAAACCAGAACTCCTCATGCTTCCTTGCACTGGGCCTTGGATCCAGTCTTCATTGCATTCAGCTCAATGCCTGAAAGACAAATTGTGAGAGACATTTGGATGTTAGCACAACGTTTTATGCTTTATTTTTATGATGTGCTTTGTGTTTGCCTTGAAGGAGCTCTGGCTTCCTGTTTTTATTTATATATACATATATATAAAACCTAACCACTGGTATAGTCCTGGATGCTTCACTAACCTGCTGAGTCTGGAATTCACAAGCCCAGTTGTTTTGTGGGATATATTCTGTTGCTTCATCCTTTGTTGTCCCCAAAAGTATGCCAGCATCATGCTGGCATCTATTGAAACACTGTCAAAAACAGAAATAAACAACATTTTGACCAGGAGCACAATGCTCTAAAATATGTCTGTTGGCATATGCCCTGCTTCAATAACTGAGTTTCAAATTTTTTAAATTCTTTTTATCTATCTATCTATTTATCTATCTATCTATCTATCTATCTATCTATCTATCTATCTATCTATCTAAATAAATAAATAAATAAATAAATGGATATGTGTATATATATATATGTTCCAACATTTTTAACTAATTAATTGTCACTGAAATCAGTGCTCACTGTTAAGTTGCTCTTGCCATCGCCTCTTCAGGAATTTCGGAGACATTAATGGAAGGAGGGCAGACAGCCCATTCTGCATTTACGTTGCCACTTCACATCACCATTCCTGTCTAATACAGGATCGGGATAAATAAATACCTGGGCAATGCTGGGATATCGGCTAGTTAAAAATAGATAGGAGTGTTCCAGTGCAAAATGCCTACCTAAAGAATCCTTTTACAAGGATGCCTCTGGGTTCATGGGTATAATTACAAGATTAAAAGGGGAAATGTGGCTATTTTAAGTTATATCACTCTAAGAATATAATGGTAGTCCATATTTTGATAGCAAAGATTCCATATGATAGCCCAAATTGATACAGATGTTTGCTTTTATATTTTGCCCACTCTTTTTTTAAACAAACTCAGTTATGGTTGTTTGTCTTGCACAAAATATTTTCCATGTGAGTGAAAAATAGAAAAAAGTTGAATAAGTGAAGCTGGCAAAGTTTTCTTTAACAAAATTACTTAAGAGTAAAAAAAATGTGAAAGTAACAGAACACAATACATGAGCAATTGCTTTTGACTTTAACCATATGCAACTTATGCTTAAGAATCTAGAAGGGATTTACCTTTTTAAATATGCATTTTCAGTAATTAGCATATTGAGGTATGTTGTCTCTGAAGACCCTAAACCTAATTTTACAAATTAGGCACAGATTTATTGGAAGGTGGGAGGGAATGCAGATTACTTAAAGAACTGCGTACACCATAAGAAGCTGTAATAATAATTTTCAGTCTACAAATAGTATAAATTTGACATTTTTATTTTAAAAAGTATTATTCAGTGTCTGGAGTTTGGGATTTCAGACCTTGGCTTGCAGGGTAGATGTCAATGGAATGAGAATGAAGCTTTAAATCACATAAGGCTCGCCTGCCATTCAAGTGAAGATATCTGCCTGAGCTCTGGAAAGTGAGAAAGACAGAAAACTTGCTGTGATGTGCTAAAAACAAAATAAAACAATGGACAAATATGGCAGCATCACCTACACCAGGGCTGTCAAACTCCGGGCCTGCAGGCCAGATGCTTCGCGCGCTGGCCATGCCCACGCTCAGTTTAGCGTAGGGGGGGGGGGAAGTCCCAATACAGTATGTCATGTGATGCTGCCATGATTATGTGAGTCTGACAGCCCTTGACCTACACTGTATTTACTACTGCTCAATGATCTTCATAAAGTCATATACCCTGATAAATGCCAAGAATTTGAAAGCCTTATAACAATGGGAAGTATATTCACAAATTTCTGCCTCCAAATTGTTTTCGTCCAATATAAATGTATTGCTGAGGCAGAGAAAAGGTTATTCAGAAAGTGGGAAGATTAAGGATGTTGCAAAATTGCATTCTACTGATAGTAGAGAAATACAATGCTTTGCTCTCCCTTTAATTTATTTTACTCCTTCTAGTTTTCTAAGATTTTCCGTTTCCCTTAAAAAATTTAGGCATTCCCCTCTTCAACTTGTCCTCCACTTCATTAGAGATGTAACTTCCTCATTTTTTTAAAAAAATACACATATACACATCAATATGTAGTTGGAATTTATAAAGAAAGTTTGATGAACGCAATTAATGTAAAATTAAATAATTAACCGGAATCAAATCACTGCTACTTTGACTCAGTATTTTCACTTGATAATGCACATAATGTTATTTTAGAAAGAGTTAACTGCATTTTGAGATCTTTGCATGTTAACAGGCTGATCATGATATATGCAAGCAATATCCTTCGCCACCCTGGAATTCATTTATGTATATTTGTCTTTTTTATAATACTACTTTTTATGTTCGCTTTTCCAAAATTGAAAAGCATAAAGATTTTTCTCTCTTTTTTTGTTTTGAATGTTTCTGTTTTGGAAATTATGAATACTCCCCAATTAGATTTGGTCGTTTCTCTTGCCTTCTTGCGTATTTGGGGTACCTTATTTTCATTTAGTTGCTATACATTCTGTGACTTAAACAAAGCTCTTTTGGCGGTAAAAGTATCCAGATGGCTAGTCCCATATGCTTCTATATTTGAAACTCATCACTATGTAATAGTATACAAACAACGCAAATGTGGTGCCTTTATGAAAAAGTGCAAAAAAAAAGTGAACAATTTGTATGTACATTAAAGCACATTGTAGCTTACTGAAATAAAGTTTCAAAAGTATAGCTTGTATGATAATAAATCTGATGGACCTCTACAATAATTTTTTTAAGCTCTTGTACTTACGAACGTGGCTTAGACAGAATCAATGTCTTATTCAGATCTGCAAATAAAAGGATGTGCATCAGGTCCCACTCTTTCATTACTTTCGGGATCAGATTCAATGTTATCCTCTATTATTTGCAATTCTCTACCGGGCTCATTTCATGGTTTAGTTATCTGTATCTTTGGCTGTACATATTGTTCCTCTGTGCTGGTCACCATTTGGTCACCATAGTTGTTCTCCCAGTGTTTCTGCCTATGATGCTGCTTTCTTCATGTTCTTTGGCTTGTCAGCTTGCCATCTACTTTGAAATCTCAGCAAATAAAGTAAACACAAAACAAACAAAACAAAACCCAAATTGTTTTCTTTCTTGCTCTTGGATTAATTTCATGTATCCTCAGCAATTATTTATTATTTAGCACATCAACAGTGTAACTAAGTGTTATGAATCATTTGGGCTCATAACTGGATTAGATTATGTCATGTTTTGGATACAACGTTGTCATGATGAAATGCCAGCTAAAATGTCATAAGGATTTGGCAAAATACTCATGGCAAAATACTTGAATGCAGGATACAGGATTAACATGCCATAAATCACCGTGGAATGCCTCATATGCCAGCAAAACAATTTCATCAGTGAATGCCACCAAAGTATTCTATTCTTTCTAGAGCTGAACAAAACTGAACATTGTGATTTAAAGAGTTAGCCTATTGCCCCCAACAATCTGGGTCCTCATTTTACCAACCTCAGAAGGATGGAAGGCTGAGTCAACCTTTACTTATTTATTTCTTTATTTGATTTATATCCCGCCTCTCTTCATCCATTTGGGGAACTCGAGGCGGCAAAAAACAATACAATAAAAAAGACGTAAGCCTATATAATAAAATCAAAGCCTATATAATAAAATCACACTCACTCAAACATACAGGAGGATGGGAAGGGGACAGATGGTTAAGTCCAAGCCTGCCTGCAAAGCCAGGTCTTCACTGCCTTGCGAAATGTGAGCAGGCTAAGGATGGTCCTGATCTCCGCGAATTAAAAACATAAAACAATCAAGAAACCCATAGCTAAGATTAGAGGTACAACAGAACGCAGCACAGCCCTTGCAGATGCTCACACACAAATCTGGGGGTTCTGAGTACTGCATGTTTCTTTAGAATCAGTTGATAGTAACTGCCCACGTTTCTCCTGATAGAATTAATGGCAAAAGAAAATGCTTTCCCACATGAGCACAATCTTTTTGGGGAAATATGAAGGCAAAGTTTCTTTGAGTTCAGTAGCTATTGTTATTAAAAACATTGGGTCAGTTTGGAAGCAATTACGTCATAATTTTAGGTCAAACAACTTTTTGTTGAAGTTTTTTTTAAGCCTAACTGGATGCATGTGGAGTTGAAATACCCATTGGGAAAAGGCTTTGATTCATTGGCAAGTTATAAAATATTTACTGGTAAAGGAAGCCAAAGTTCCTGGACTTCATAGTGCTGCAGATTTATTATTTACAATACTGGGAGAACAAATCTAATGTTTCAGTTTTCCTTGTTTATCTGAACGTTGTTCAACGCTTGGAAATGTTTTCATAGGGATTGCAAAAATAATTATGGGATGAAAGAATTATGTTAGTATTGATTTCTTCATACCATCTCATTTACTCCGCCCGTCGGGAACTGCCACTTCAGCATTATGACTACGATGACGGATGGCCCGGCTTTCTAACCTAGAAGGCTTGGAATTTGTTAGTTGTGCGGGTTTGATGGCCCCCTTTTTCTCCTCTTCCAGGCTATCATCCCGTGATCGATGTGCCTGTGTCACATAGATCAGGATTGGACATCATTTTCTCTCTGAAGGTGTCTCCTGCCTCCATCCTACCCAACCTCATTCCAGCCTTGTCTGCCTCACCAAGATTGTTGGAAAGAAGAAGCCAGCAAATTTTTTATCACTTGGCCATTTTGATGCATTTGAAATTGCAGGTCAAGGAAGATTGAAAGCCCCCACCCCTCAATTCCTTTCCTTGCTTGCCCTCTTCCTCCCTGCCAGTCTGACAGTTGTTAACCTTCCATTTTCATTGAAGTTTTTCTTTCTGCAAAGCAAAAGAGGACCATATTGTCCTCTTGTGTGTAAGAAGGTTCAGTTCTGCAGAGACAGAAGTGACAGTAGCTGCAACAAGTGTGAAGGGGAAATAGATAGGAGCCGTATTGTAATGGATTTTCCCTCAAAGCACTGAGTAAAACCATATGTTGCCCTATCCCCACTCTCCTGTTATAGATTGTATCTTCTGGAGCTTCATTTAGTGTGCGTGAATGTATTTTAAGCTATATTGATTACACAACATCTGTAGTTTGTTTCTAAATGTGCCTGTATAATATATTTCTCCCTCTCCCTGGTATGTTACTACTAATTCTCGAACTTTTTTTTCTTCTAGCAGCATTAATGTTAGTGTGTGTTTCTTTTCCATTTTTAACTTCTTATTGTCCTAAGGGACTTCATAAATATTGCTTCCTCCTACAAAGCTGCTGACATGTAGCAAAAATTTCTAATTCATTATTCATGTGATGCTCATTTTCTATGTTTAGGAATTAATGCATCTTCAATGGAGATTTTTTTTTTTCCATGGCTGCAGTACGAAAAGAAGAAAGCAGGCAAAGCAAACACTACATGCAGAGTTATGTGGCAAACGCTAGAATGCTAATCAACAAAGAAAATAGTGGGCATAAATATTTGCTATACTTACAGAGGAATTTAATTTTATGGGGAGAGAAAATGTGTAGTAGTATTTTTTATTAACGCACTGGATTTTATATTGTTTTGTATACAAAAACATCTCAAAGTGATTTACAAAATAAACATACCAATAAAAAATGGTAATTAAAAATAATATTAAGGAAATTCTGTTTACTTTAAAAACAACAGTGTAGGAAGGAAAGAAAATAAACATTCACAGAGAGACAATCTGGGTGAAGAGGTAGCTTTTCAACAGTTGAAATAATACGTACCTCACTAATACCAGGGGGAGAGAGCAACCATATGATGGCCGTCTGTAGCCCTAGCCCCGTGAGGGCAAATCTATGGCACACAGCGCCCTCTCTTCGGGCATGTGAGCTGACGCTCCAGCTCAGCTCCACTGCACATGCGCGCATGCCTCCCACCGGTTCTGTCACTGAAATGGGCCTCCCACCTGCCCCTGTGCTATACTAACCTTTATTTCCATCTTCCGAAGCCTAGCTGATTGGCGCGGCAGTATGCCTCAGCTGCATTGCAAAGTAACACACGCACACAGCGTGCGTTTGGCATGCACATGCGTGAAGCGAACCGGTTGGGCAGGGCATATGCAGTATGCTTGCATTGCATTTTGGGGGTTTGCGCACGTGCGCATTTTGGGCCCTCGGTGCCAAAGCGGTTAGCTATCACTGCCCTAGCCAGTGTTTCTCAGCCTTGGGAAGTTGAAGATGTGTGGACTTCAATTCCCAGAATTGAATTCCCCAGCTGGGGAATTCTGGGAGCTAAAGTCCACATAACTTCAACTTCCCAAGGTTGAGAAACGCTGGCTAGGCAGATACCATATACTACTACAGTAGGTAAATGCCAACCTTGAACTGAATATCAAATGAACTGTATTGAAAACTAATTTTGAATTCTTCGTAATTCAATACTTTACTTTTTAAAAACATTGAGAATATATTTTCAAAAATCCATTGTAGCTTTAGATTCAGAATTAAAACAAGATCCGTGTAAAAAGTGCACTGCAGCAATACTTAAAAGGATCCAGGCTAACTTGTAGTATCAACTAGTAGTAGTATGCAAAGTAGATCTCAGGGTGAGGGGCTTTTATTTTATTTTATTTCTAGTGGAAATTCTTTCCCCCAGGGCAGGTTTCAATTAGGGTAGGTATTTTCCAGGCTATGCATGAAGTAAAATACATCATGTTGGTTCATAAGAAAAACATGAATATCAATAAAGTGTTAATTTAACACATGATCATTTGTTGCTTATTGCTGCTCTTAAGTACATAAAACTGAACAGTGAAACACTGAATTAGGCTCTGAGTTACATTGCTAGGTAAGTTGCTATCCAAGATTCAGTCATGTTTAACGTTTTTAACATAACAATATTCATAATTTAAGACATTAAAATGCATAAATACTCCGGGTGCAAATGAGTTTTTCCAAGGTCTCTATTTGCATGGAAGGAACAATAACAGTCTAATATCAGAGATTTATGTCAAACTCATGAAGTCATTTTCGTTTCTGTGAGTATTACTTTGCGCTCAACGTAAAGGGCTTGTTGAATTTTATTCCATGCAACAAGCGTGCCTTTGGAACAAAATTAAACGTCAAGCATGTTCTTCTTTCCTTCACACAGCTTTGTCTGTGCTGTTAACCTTTACCTTAAGAAATAGCTTTCCTAAACAAGACACATTCAGTGGCTTGAATGACATCCTTTGCTGTGTGTTTTGTGACTGCCAAGGACTTCATTATTTCTCCTCTAGTTAGCCAGATGAAAAACAGAGCTGGGAGCTTGAACATTATCCCCCTCTGAAATCATGCCATTCTGTACATGTTCCAGTGGAAGAAAATTGTTCTGAAAGCATTATTTCTTTATTTTTTTTCCTTCATATTCAGAAACCCTTCACAAGGGCTCTCAGGTGGCTTTGGTTAAGCTGTTCCTCCTTGCTCTGCCAAAAAAAAAAATGTATTTCCTCAGTTCTTTCAGTAAAGACACAGATTTCCATCTCCCTTTCCACTACCAAAAAAAAAGCAGCTTCAAATTGACAACTTAGGGCAAAGGTATATGTTGTTGCAAAGACAGATGCCAATTTAATTTGTCATAGAATAAATCCTGTTTTCTAGACAGGCATTCAGCAGATTTTGAACAGAGCAGATAATTTTTTTTTTATTTTTAATGGATCAGATGTTTTTCTTGTTACCTTAGCAGTCTGGACCACTGATGCAAGTTATGTCATTTGGCTCCATTTGTTTCATTTTGAATAAATTACATGATTAATGTTTTGATGTCGTTTGCCGCATTTATATAATTAAATAGGAGACAAATAAATGAAAACCTTAATTGGGTAATCAAATGAATGACATAAATTATGTCAGTGAAGTAAATTCAGATTTAATGGACACTCAGTTTTAACAGACATTCTTTCCCCCAAAAGTTCCATTAAATTTAGCTTTTACCGAAATAAGGCAGAAATATATCTAAGTGATAATGGTTCAGTGCCATCCTCTGCACTAAAGTCTGTTTCAGGGAAAGTCTTCTCATGTTGAACACACTGAGTTCTCCTGACTTAGTACCAGTTCTGGAACTTTGAAAGCACTTTCTGTACCTCATTTAGGGAAAATTCAGGCTTTAAAAAGTCAAATTGCAATTGCATGCATCGAGTGGTTTCAGCTTCCTAAGACAAGAAATGTTGTTCTAATGGAATAGTAAATAAGCTCGAAATACCCATATGTCCTTCTCTTCAGCCCTCAGAGCTAGTTCTCAAGGTTTCTGTAAGGGTTAGTAAAACAATCTAGAACATCTTGAGGGCACTGGGTTATCTAGCTCGAATAAACGTTGATGAGCCATCTCCCTCGTTTCCCCCTAAGACTGCAATGGAGTTAAGCAGCTTTTAATTATGTCACTGAAGAAGTGGGTGGGGAAAGGAAAATCTTCCAAGCAGAACAAGTCAAGGCCTGTGAAAATGCCAGCGTTAAGAGTTTAGTTTAGTCTTTTAGGAGCCATCGGGAGGGTCCCAGATCCAAACGGGAGAATGTGATTTAAAAAGCTCACGTGGACCCAAATTAGGCCAGTCGGCATCTCCTGAAACGTGTCTCTTCTATAGTGAATTGCCAGCAGGTGTGATGTGTGCATCAAGGCACACAACCAAGTAACCTTTTCTTCCTGAATCAGAATCATTTCACAGACCTATTGCCTACATTCCCAGTGTGGCATTATGTTCGCCGGTACGGCATGGACGTAATTTTAATACAATTGTGTGATGTTAGCAATGTAAGCATCCATAGGGGAAGCCAAAGGGGCGAATAAGGAAATTTGAGTCAGGATGTAAAGTCCATCGCTAATACACTTGTGTCCGGTATCAAGCAAGTATGCAAATTATGGGGGTTGTGTTATGATGTCATAGCACATATTTGGTCATTTTCATGTAATATTTATAGATGCTTGAAATCAGCAGTCAAGACATTATGCTGTTGCTTAATATGCAGTGCATTTATTTATATTATTTATAGAGTCACCTATCCAATTGCATTGACTTTGGACAGTGTAGGGAGATTAAAGCCATCACCACAACATATAACTCACGATGGCCTGGTTAAAACAGCAACCCTCCCAAACCATAAGCCACATGCGTGTCTTCCGTGCCTTTTACTTCGCCAAGTCAAGCAATGTGAAAGAGTCATGAGAACTATTTACTGCAAACTACTAATTATTTTTCATAGAAAAGGAAAGACACAAAAAAATTCCTCTTTTTTTGTATACTCTCCTTTTTGTATCTTCTCCATCACACACAGAATCACATATAAGCATGTAGCTCTGCTGAAATCTGTTATTTGTACAGTCGTTCTAAACAACGGTCAGATGGTACACCTACTTTTTATAAGCACAAAAAGAATGTTTAATTTCTCCTTTCTTCTTTTGATCCGTAACAATCGTGCCTGCTTGGTTGGTTTGCTTCTGTCATGTGCCCTCCTTCCCTTCATTCTGAGACACACAGCTTGCCTGTCTCCCACAGATGGTAAGCAAGGAGGGCCAAAATTATTAAATGTATAATTAAATCTCAGTTAAACTCCTAATTAGTGCACATTTTTATAAGGATTGTAGCTTTCTTTCTAACACTAGATCCAAAAGTATAACCCTAGTTTAATTGGTGTTTTAGATTAGAATGGGCTTCCATTCCAGTAATGAAACTATAGTAGATTGTTGGCATTGGATCTCCTTCAGTTGGGCATTCTTTCAGGTTCTTCTGGGAATTTTTGACTGTT
>JANHGC010005755.1:25275-38657 GCA_027560395.1 Boaedon fuliginosus | reverse complement strand
ATTTTATTTTTATTTTCTTCTTGTGTACACCAAGAGCATACACACCAAAGACAAGTTCCTTGTGTGTTCAATCACACAATAAAGTATTCTAGTCTAGTCTAGTCAAAATACTTTAGCTTCTTCATTTTCTATGGTTGTCTCTTTTTTGTAGCCCTACCACTTCTTGCATGCACACAAATGGTATTTTTTTATAGTCCTGTTTTTTAATGTGTCAACTATGGTTTTTTTAAGCAAAACAATGTAGAGTTTCAGGTACAAAAATGCTTAACAAAACTGGAAAATGTAGAGTCTATGTTGAAATAAACTCAGTGACAAGAATTGTTTCACATTTAGGCAGGCTATAAAGTTTTTTTTCCCCAGCATTACTGGTTCTAGACCACTCATCTAAATGTTTGCATTTTTATAACACTAGAAGTAATAGGTGTGATATGTTATAATAAGCTTTCCCTGGGATACTACTATAATGATTATGGGATGGCAGCTATGCAAATTTTATATTTAATGCTGTTGCTGTTTATGGATTCATTAGTGGAATAAGTAAAGACTTGTGTTAGTGACTTGTTTTTGTCCTTTTGAGTCAGTGTTGTCCCCTAGCTGCTTCTTGTTCTAGCTTCTGCAATTTTCTTGGCAGGGTTTTAGGGAAATGTTTGCCATTGCTTGCTTCCTAGGGTTGAGAGAGAGTGATTGGCCAAGGCCATTTTTTTATATTTTATCACAGCTTTTCTTTTTAGGCTTTTCTTTTTAGTTCATTAATTTTTTAGCTGTGCATAACTATTCATCTGCCATGCTACGTTCTCCCATCTGATATTAAACTGTGGTTCCAATTAGGCTCTAATTTAATTAAATATGTGACATGGAGCAGCTGTATGATAGGAATTTCTGCTCTCCCCTTATTGGTTATGGCATTCAAAAGTAAGTTCTCAGAGGTAAGCTAGAATCTAAAATAACAACTTGCACTCCCAATGTTCACAAGACACTTGGACAACGGATTTATGAATCCTTTAATGCGTAAAAGAATGCTAGCTTAAAATACTATTAGAAGGTCTCAGGTCAAAAGAAAAGCTATAGGAATGTACTTGCCTTGTTTGTTTATTTGTTTGGTTTGTTTTTTTCATTTTCATTGTCCTTAGGGCTTCCAAGATTCATTACCCAGCCAGAGTCAGCATCTGTTCATAGAGGAAACCCCATAGTTCTTAACTGTGAAGTGAATGCTGACCTAGCACCGTTCGTCAGGTGGGAGCTGGATCATCAGCCCCTCTTTGTGGACGATCGTGTCCTCAAGCTGCCAAGTGGAACTTTAATTGTCACCAATGCTACAGATGAGGACGCCGGAACTTACTGTTGTGTTATCGAAACTGGGGGGTCTCCCAAATACAGCGACGAAGCAGAGATTAAAGTTCTTCCAGGTACAGACACCTGTGCTGAGGTTTTTCCTCTCCTGGTTCTTTCATGCGCGTTACGAGTAGGGTTGTTCAATGGGTGTCAGAAATTCTAAAAACTTGGCATTCAAACTTGCTAATTTGAAATGGATGCTTCTCTGGGACCTTTGAAAGTCCTTATAAAAGTTTATTCTAAAGCAAGGGTGTCCAGTCTTGGCACCTTTTAAGACCTGTGGGCTTCAAACTGGCTGGGAAATAAAATTGGCAAGTTCCAATGGTTTCAATTTTCTTGCCAGGGGGTTTCTTGAATATTAACAAAACAGGCATAGCTTTAGACACTATGGCAAGGTAAGGCCGGTATCGATGCCAATTTCCAGCACATTTCTCTGATCTTAATTTGCTGTTAAATGTTTTATTAGAAGCAAGTGAAAAACCAGTTAGAACATTATATTGCCATCCCTTTTCCTCTAATCCAACCTGCTGTTTTGTGATATTATTTGCAGAATCCGACCTTCCTTCAGGCTTGCTCTTCCTGAAGCAGCCCTTTCCCCTTACCAAAGTGACTGGGCAGAGTGCAGTTTTACCGTGTGTTGCTTCAGGCATTCCCGTCCCTCTCATCCGATGGACAAGAAAAGAAGAAGAGCTTGTTACCGAAAAGTGAGTTTTTAGTTCTGATCTTCCATGTGGGAGTCACCAAAATGGTTGCTGTTGGGAGACAGCTGGGTAGCAGACAGAGCCAGCAGCTACTGTCCCGTATCATGGAAACTGAGGGACTTAACAAAATGTTGATGGGGTGCGGGGTCAGATTTGTTTCTGAGTTAAGAAAGCATTGAAGTGGCAACAGGAGGGCCTCCTTGTTTAAAAAATGTGTGATGCTAGACTAGGAAAGGGCACAGCTGCTTTAGGGAGCAACTGTCAGGTCCTGGATGAATGGACAGGCTGGACCCAAAGCCGCCTTTGGCTCTAAATATGTATAATGGAAGTCTTCTATTTCTTCAAAATGTAGTCCTCACAAGCAGCTCCTCTGCAACTAGATCCACTAAAAACCAAACTTAAGGCCACTCCCAAATCCATTATTTGGAGGTTTGTTATCTCTTTACCCTAAGAAATCTCTTAATGTAGCTTGATACTTATTTCGCATTCTGTCACAATGCCTTCTTGTGCTTATAAGTCTGTCTATCCAGCTTTCCAATCTCTAAGCCATACAGTATTTGATGACACAACTATATATACACTTTGGAAATATTCTCCCTCCCCTTCCTCCCCCCCCTTAATATTCAGGCTCTTATATGTTATTATAAGCTCAGTGCTTTTTAGCTTTGTTCATTTGTTTTAATTATTGTTTTTGTGTCAATTATTAACTCTTCAAACATTCCTAAGCCTTGGATAGTTGCTATGGCAATGTTGACTTGTATCACCTGTAATAATTAGTGCCGCAGTTTTTCAACCAGAATATTTTCAGTTGAATTTAAAAACTAAAATGGTTTGAGAGGAAGGCTGTTAAAAATGTTCCGGTTTCCGAAGAATGTTGTAAATATATTTGAATATTAGTAGCTCAGGTTGGTAGTTAGGCTGCTTGGTTTGAGCTCCAAGCTTGGTGCTTTGGTTGCCTGTACAGACAAGCAAAATTCAAAGGGCACTGAGGATGTCTCCTCGAATGGCCATGAAACCTTTGCAACCAAATTGCCAAGCTCGGAGCTCAAACCAACAGCCCAACGTTGTAAACGTTTGTATTTTTAAAAAAAATCCCTCGTACTTAAAAAAAAATCACTCCAGCGATGTGTCTTGTTTTATACAGTTCTCACAAATTTCTATTCCTGTCTGGGGGAACTCTGAAGATAAATGATATCACCGAAGATGATTCAGGATCATATACTTGCATCGCAGATAATGGGAATGAAACTATTGAAGCTCGAGCTGATCTTACTGTGCAGGGTATGTATATATTTATATATATATATATGCATATATATACTTAAAAAAAGGGAAATAAGTGCTAATATAGCTGATGCAGTTGAATTCTTTAAAAACCCATTGTTCTGTTTAGGAGCAAAATAAATGTAGGTATGATTACCCAGGTATTAGGAGAGCAGTGTGACTGAAGCAAGAGTATTATCATAGCTTAGAAGTGGAATAACAGATCCTTTGCAAATTCAATTTATCACATTTCTATACAGAGTTGGGGAAGAGCTCAGCTTAAGCCACTGGAAAGGTTCCACCTTGAAAACAATGCTAGATAGACAGATAAATAGATGGCATGAGGTGGATAAAGGTGCTTATTTATTACTTTGCAAATAGAGAGCTGACATCGCTGCCTTGTGCCTTGAAGATAACAAGAACTTTTCTCTCCCAAGAGTATACTATATTCTTCAATAGAAACACACATTGTTTTCTACAGTAGGGTAGATTAACTGGATAAATGTACACAAAGACTGTGTAATACATATACAGGTGGATAATATTATTCACCTGTATATGTATTGCAAGTCAGTCCTGACTTCTGATGTCTGCATGGACTTTTCTTGGCAACAATTTTTGAAGTGGCTTGCCATTGCTTCCTTCTTAGGGATAAAAGGGGATTGCTTGCCCAAAGTCACCCAGCTGCCTTTGCGCCAAACCAGGACTAAAACTCCCAGACTCCGGGAGTCTGGCCTGGTGCCTACGCCAAACTGGCTCTCAAACAACTTTCGACCTCTGTAAATTTCCAACTTTCAATTTTAGGATTCTGTATTAAAAGGTACATTAAGGAAGAGGAAATTGATCTGATCTCATTTACCAGATTTCCCCTGTATAAATGATCAGAAGGTAGTTTTCTCTTTTATCACTGTAATTCAGGAAGTAACATGGAGACAGATAGATGAAGATAAGGTTATAAGTTCACTTTTCAGCTGGGAATGTCAGCCACCGTATTTAGCTCTGCAGGAGATTCCTGAAAATGGTATGACGTAAATGATATGGGTTTTTGAGCTTCCTGGCCTCTCAGTGTCAAACATTATTGTTAAAAAAAATTCTATCAATTTCTCTTTGTTCTTTTAAAATGAAGATTTAAAATGAACATTTGAAAAATGTAAATGAGCTGATAGCATCCCAGATTACTCCTACAGCCAGAGTATATAGGCTGATTTAAACAATACCTTAGTGCTAAAAAAATGGGGTTGAATTCTGTATGGGAGTGTGAATTTAGAAGTTGCTATTGTATCCCATGTAGGTTGTTCCTCTGCCTTTTTTCTTATAGACACCTGGGAAATCTTGGAGTCTTTAGTGGCAGAATTATTTTCAAAAGCATCCTTGTTATGTTATAAATCGTTACAGGATGGAAATATTGACAAATACATACCCAAAGTAACAATGTTCATCAACAATCCTCTCTGTTCTAATTCTTTATAGACATCATTTAGAAATAATGAATTGCTTTGTTTTTACTTCTATGAAGAGGCATTATGAAACCTAAAACCAAGATATTAGTGACTGAATCTTTGTGAAAAATTGCTTCTTCAGTAAGAGCTTCCCATCAAATCCTGTGGGACCAAAATATATCCCTGAGTAGTTGATATGTATATACATAAAGTATCTGTAATAGTGATATTGATACTCAAGAGAATGGTATTTGATAGCTTTTAGATTCCAGCTAGGATTTCTTAAAAACTGATTTATAATGTATTAACAAAGCTTTATGCCAGCTGCTGCTTTATGATAGCTTGCCACTTTTGGAAGATTATATCTGCTACACTGGCAGCATTTTATTTGCTTTCCCCCTTTTAAATTCTGCAACATTGGGAAATTTTGTTTTCCTTCTGCCACTTATCTGAAACCATTGGTCTTATAATTAAAATTAAAATTCATTTGGCTAAAAGTGAAGGGCATGTTTTTAAAAATATCTTCTTTTGGCTCCGGAATGGCAAATTGTTAACAAGTTATGAAAGGTAATGGGGCTTGTAGAGACTAAAGGCAGATGTATTGATGTACATTACTCTGTACAGTTCCAACAGTACAATTCTGAGCATTCATGGATAGAATATATTTTCAGATCTATTTATTTGAATCAGTTCTAGTGTTGCTGACTAAAACATCACGGATGCGGCTCACTTATTTCATACAAAACACAATTATTCCCTTTGCCACTCAGAAAAAGGTCATTTGGGGGTGAAGCTTGAGCAAGGGCTTGAACTTACACACTCAGAATTGTGTTGCACTCATTAAAGCAGGACATTTGATCTTGATCTGATTGACATTAAGAAAAATATGGCTGAAAGCTTTAACTGGGACCTTTGTAAAATTGTATTGCTTAATTATTTGTTCTTTACCAATAATCATTCAGTTTTGGAAAGCATCTTAGAATAAAGTTAGAGATCTTTGAAATATAAATGAAAAAATACCGTCCGATCAAGCCATTCTTTGTTTGATCAATAATTAGCCATTGACCTTTCTCTCACTTTGAAGTGCCTCCCAGGTTTGTGAAGCAGCCTGCTAATATTTATGCCCACGAATCCATGGACATTGTGTTTGAATGCGACGTGAGCGGGAAGCCAACGCCGACGGTCAAGTGGGTAAAGAACGGAGATGTGGTCATCCCTAGCGACTACTTTAAGATTGTAGTAAGTGCATCTTTACTAAGACATTCGGTCTGGTTTAAGGAGCTTTTAAGCTCACGTTTCCAAGGATGCCCAATGGTTTGGAATCACTAGTCTGTTTACCCAGAAAGTGTAAATATAAATTATCTTTATACCTTCAAATAACCCAGTCATAACAGTTTGCACCTAGAGAGTTGGAAGAGCTTTTGGGGTTGCGTGACTGTTTCTGCCTCATCTTTAAACTGAAAATATTCCCAGCTTTACAATTGATACGAACTGCATCCTAGACCTAAGACACTAAAAAAAGGTACCAGTTCAGTTTTATATTACTTACTAGCAAAGCATCCTGCCATTCATGTCTGATTTGAAGGTGTGGGGAGTAGGATTCTCAGGGGGAAATTTATTCCCCGTTGGTCCCCTCATTATAGCCAAGCTTAAAATTCCAAATGGCAGTAAAATGTAGAAAAGAAAAGCTGACAACTAGAAGTGTGTAACAGCAAAATTAGGGAAAAGAAAAGGCCAACCGGTCTTTAGAGAGCACATGGCAACTGCTTCAGCCAGAAACGGAGACCGGAGACCAGCACGTTGGAGGCTGTGGGCTAAATTGCTCTCTGTAGATAGCATAGGAAAGAATGCAACCAAGTTGTCAGTGTTAAAACAACAAAAGGTGCTTCAGTTCAGTTGCTTTATGGACATTGAACAGAAAGGGAACGCTGTCTTGCCCTTTGTCTTTTCCTGATAGGGCAGAACAGCTAGATGTTGAGCCCCCAAAGGGCGATGATCATAAAGCAGCAGGAATTCCTTGCGGATTGGGCAATACGCAAATGGCAGAAGTAAATAAATAACGAAGGACTTGTTAAATTACTCCTGTCAGCGTTGAACGGCATAAATAAGGGGTATGAAGATGTAAAAACCAAACAACCCCGAAGAATAAAATAAGGACAAGTCAGAATGATAAGGATGGAAAGAGAGTTTGTGAATATACATAACAAACACACAGAGAGAGAGAGAGACGTTTTTATAACTTTTATTGTCAAAATCCTGAACAGTGACTAGAAGATGCTATAATGAATGTTGTGCATCTTTATTTGTTTGTTTGTTTGTTTGTTTTCAGAATGAGTACAACCTACAAATTTTAGGTTTGGTGAAATCAGATGAAGGCTTTTATCAGTGTATTGCGGAAAATGATGTGGGGAATATACAGTCTGGAGCCCAGCTGATAATACTGGATCATGGTAAGAAAGTAGAGTCATATATTGTTAAAATATAGGGCAGAATATTGAGCTATATTTTCCTCCCCACTGGGTACTGCTCACTCATGGATAGATTGTTCCTACCTTTAGTTTTTTGCGGGGGTTCCCCATTCAGTCATGTCTGGTTCTCAGATACTGCTTGAGCAATCCACTTCAGTTTTCTTGATAAGGTTTTTCAGAGCCATTCCCTCTTTCCTTGGGCTGAGAGAAAGTGACTGGCCCAGGCTTACCCACTTGCCATTATGTTTAACACAGGAGACTGGAACTCATGGTCTTGGCCTACAATTAATACTCGTACATGCCTTTTTAGCATTATATTCTTATAAATACTTCTAAAATCAATACTCTGCCCTATCAATATGAAGTTGATATCACTTATTTAGTCTTGATGAGCTGTTTATCCATAGGTTGAAATCTATTTAATGCTGTCAGTTTAAGGAGATCCATTGGTAATATGTTTATTATAATCGGGGGTAATGTTCCGTTCTTGCAACTATTTACAAGATAACCCTGAGGCTAAGTTTTTTGAAAAAGCTACAGAGGTCTGATATGAATTATGATATGAACCACATTATGATTTAGCATGATATGTGAAGCCCAAGTGTTCAGAATTGATTTTGACACTATAATTCTGAAGATTTCACAGTTCTCAAAAAGATAAATCTGTGTGTGACAGCTAGATTTTAATGATAGAATTGTGTGATGTTCTTCTTTCCAAGTTCTAATAGAGCATGCTAGGGTGGCCTTCCCTCATTGGAAAGACCTGAGCATGTATGCTTTATTCCTGGACATGTGCAAAATATTTTCTGCTTTGTGTTACTAACAGTTGATTTTGCTATCTTATCTAAAATACAGCATCGCTTCTGGTTGGACTGGCAGGAAATGTTGCTTTCCTTTTTTAATGTTCTTTGTTAATATACTGATGGTGACACACCTTTTTATTATGATAGTAAAGAATAAAATGACTTCCTTTAAAACAAAACATTTCCCAAATACGGGAGGATTGTTTTTATTGCACTTTTATGATATCCTTTAAATGTTTGCACTGGAAAAAAAAAAGATTAAAGAAAACATCCCAGTAAAAATAACTACAGCAGAGCTAAAGCATTTGTCAGGGAGCTCAACAGATATACTTTTAATAACTTCAAAGATTAGGAAAACATTCAACTATCCAAAGTTTTAAATAATTAAAATACCCTCATATTGTCCCCACCATTCAAGAGTTACAACTATAACATATAGAGTTGGAATGTCTGTGTTGCATTTGATCAATATAAATTTGCAGTCTGAAGCTGCAAGGCTTGGCTATTTCCATAAACTTCCCATTGCTTTACAGCCAAGTTGTGTATATGCCACAAAAATGCCTCATTGATGTAGTATTTCAACTTCTCTTCAGTAATATTCAGTTTAAGTGTTACTATTCATCTCTTTAATTTTTCCATCTTTTGTTTTCCCCCCTTTCAATTCTCTCTCCCTTTCTCCTCCCCTCCCTTGTTCTAGAATTCATCTTTTATTCATCATTATGCCAAACCATTTTATCTACTCTCCACATCTGTCAAGGCACTTGAGTTGCCTCTGAAATTTATTCCAACACATAAATAATACTGTATCAATTAATGATTGCCTCCAGTTAATATTAAAAAATGACACTGCTTAAAGAAGATAAAAGAAGAGATAACTTAAAGGCTTTTTTGTTAACATGTAAAGGATCCTGTTCTAATTATTGTTCTTCAGTATGATTGTATAAGGCAGAATATCATTGGCCAGTGTTGGGGAACAAAATAACCATTCTGTTTTAGAATGGATGACCGTATTATGGAATTTAGTTATAATGACTTTGCTAATGAGTTTTTACTAGATTTAATGAAGAGGCCTATAATATGCAATTTTAAAGTTTTTTTTAATTGAGTATTCTTCTTTGTTCAGAGCAATTAATTAAAATATAATTGTTGCATTAAAAGAAATACCATTTTAAATTAGCGTAACCATTTTAGTATGACAGTTCATGTAGTGGTATTTGAGATCCGTAAAGAGGAGATGTCCCAAATGAGAAATTACATAATTTACCAATATTTGAAGATGTTTTACTGCACTACCTTACCTTGAACATTCTGCATTTCTGTCCTAGTTCTGCTAAGGACAAATATTATAATCCTCCATGCATTTGACTCCAGATTTGAACAGATGGTTTTCTAAAAATTAACTGTTACCCCATAACCAGACTTAATTTTCAGAAACTAATGTTTTAATGATGAAATGATTCTTTATATGTAATTTTCATCCTACCCTTCCTTCTCACTTTCATTATAATGGAGATTTTTTGATTGCTTCTCCAATAGTGATATGTCTCCTTGATATTTCCCATTAGTTTTCAGTAGTTACCTTTTTGCCTGCATGCCAACCTTCAGTTTAATGGCCTTTTTTGTGTGTTCATTTTGTTTTGTTTTCCATCGTGGTTTTGTTTATTTCTTTTTTTGGTTTTTTTTTTCTGTTTTCTCCTTAAATCGTCGTGATGTTTGCCCTTCATATTCCCCAATGTTTGCACATGACAAGATGTTGCCATCCCAACATTACCTCCCACTTCACTGACCAGTGCCACTACTGACCATCTAGCACCAGCTACAACTGGACCTTTGCCTTCTGCCCCTCGAGATGTGGTGGCGTCTCTTGTATCTACTCGTTTCATCAAGCTAACATGGAGGACCCCTGCGTCTGACCCACAGGGAGACAATCTTACCTACTCAGTGTTCTACACCAAGGAAATGAGCAACAGGTGTGCCTATTTAAATATTGCTGAACTGTGAGCATTTAGGAGTATTGACCCATAACTGTAAAATAAGAGTTGGGCCGACAGGCGAAGCATCACAGCCTCTCATTTTAGTAATCGCTTATAGACCGAAGTTTATTCATTAAAATAAACAGTACTAGACACCTAGTTTAGATGATTTCACAAAATTGTTCCAGACTTTCATGATGCTAAAACATCAAGCTATGCCAAAGACATAAAGAACATTGATGGAAGATGCCATCAGATTCCACTGGTTCAAAGATTGCACAAATGCTTCCAGCCATGAGTCTCTGTATGCTCTCCATGCTTATACAATATATACTGTTCTCCCAATAATTACTTGCTTCATTTTTTTTCCTAGTCATCTTTTTTGAGCCAATTCTTCTAACAGTCTGGACTCGTAGCCTGTAGATTCTACTATAACAAACTATCGTAGTTTCTAAAAAACCAGCCTGCTTTTTTAGCAGGTCATGTTCTACCCATTTCTCACTGAAAGACATCTTTTATTATGGCTATATTAAAAGCTGGGTATCAATTACTTGAAGGCCCTGGTGGTTACAGATGAGTTTATTTTATATCATCTAGTACTCCACATTAATTCAATGAAGTTTATCACAGTTACGTTGCATCTTTCATAATGTAAATCTATGGCTGCCCAATTGATTGTGTCCTAGATTAAATCAAAACAGCAGTAGCAATGTTCACGTTGTCCATAATGGATGATTTCACTCTCACATAAAAGAACAAGGATCTGCCCTAATAAGTCTCCCATGCCCATTTCCACTTCCAACTCTTCTTTCTTTATTTTTTTTAAACAAAGGGAGCGTGTTGAAAACACAAGTCATCCTGGGGAAATGCAAGTGACAATCCAAAACCTGATGCCTGAAGCAGTGTATATTTTCAGAGTGGTAGCCCAAAACAAACACGGACCTGGGGAGAGTTCAGTACCATTGAAAGTAGCCACCCAACCTGAAGGTAAGCGTTAAATATCGGTGGTTTACTACTTAAATTACTTACCGCTACTCCGATCAACCTAGTACCTATCTCTTCTCACTTAAGACTCTACCACGTTGTTTGTATCTTTACAGTTTTGTATTGTTTTTATTTGTTTCCAAGATTTGGTTACTATTTGATTATTAGTATTTGAGTATTAGATTTGATTGCTTATTAGTATTGCTTATGACTATCCCTAAGTGTTGTATCTTATGATTCTTAACGATTCTTGATGAATGTATTTTATTTTATTTTATTTCATTTTTCTTCTTATGTACACTGAGATCATACAGATCAAGGACAAGTTCCTTGTGTGTTTAATAACACTTGGCCAATAAAGGATTCTATTCTATTCTAAAGTGCTCTTTTTAACCTTTTGTTGTTAATTTTTTTTATTATTTTGTAATACGCCCTGCTTATTATTTAGTTCAGCTTCCGGGTCCAGCCCCCAACATCCGTGCATATGCCACTTCTCCCACCTCAATCACTGTTACCTGGGGCACACCTTTATCGGGCAACGGCGAGATCCAAAACTACAAACTGTATTACATGGAGAAGGGAATGGAGAACGAACAGGTGAGATACCTGTATGTTAAGAGAGCAATTTTTATATTTGCATATTATGATTATGGGAAATAATCCTTGAATCTGTTTATCATTCTTCTGCTCCTAATAGCTAAGACCTAAAAAAACCCTGCTCCAGTTAGGTTAGAATGTCTCATCAAGAAAAGTGTGATCTTTAGGGATGTCCCTGTCCTCTGAGTTGTTGCTTGCAGATATACGAAGAGATGACTTTTTCCTGGTAGAATGACTTTCTGATGAATTTTCACATATATTAAAGTTCATACTGACTTTTGTCAATACTTTTATTTTTGAACGTATTGGTGCAAAAACTATAGAAGCTTCCATTTACTCAAAAACCATGCCTTTGTTATCCTGACTGGTTAGGAAGCTTTGCATTGATTCTAAATAGATTATTTGGTCATCAATTATATTGTATTTATGATGTGAACACAGGATAACTGGGACAGAGAGAGAGAGAGAAATCTCCAGAACCAGAAATGAGCAAATATTCAAGTATAGCCATAATTTCAGCCTCATGTGGACTTTGCATATTTAATAAATTATCAAGCCCAAATTGCGAGTTATACATTATGTTTTTCATCTTTTTAAATAGGACATTGATGTTGGAGGTCTTTCCTATACAATAATTGGTTTGAGAAAATATACAGAGTATAGTTTCAGAGTTGTGGCCTACAATAAACATGGTCCAGGTGTCTCTACTCAAGACGTTGTCATTCGTACACTGTCAGATGGTAAGTGTTTTCTAATTGTAGAAAGAATTCCTATGTGTTTATTTGCATTTTATATATAACCAATTTGGTTTGCTTCTTCATACTATGAAGATCTAAGTAGGAAGTTGTGCTGAAATCTTTTAGGAAAAGTGGTTTCTTGGGCTTTTCCCTTGCATTTTCTATATTTTACTATTTTGTCTTCTATTTTTGGTATTGAGCAAAGTATCTTAAGAGACTGTGTGTGTGTATATATCAACATAAGGTATTATCTTGGCAAATCTTTGTAGATATTACTCTGAAAATTTATATAGACACACATAAATATTCAGTGAAATTGGGAGATCATGATAAAATCCACTTGCTTTTAAACTGGAACAGCTATAATTCATTTTTAATATACATTGGGGATACAGTGTGCTCTCTGAGAGATGTTCAATTTTGAACCATATTTGAATAACTTCTTTTAATGTTTCTAGTTCCCAGTGCTGCACCCCAGAATCTAACACTGGAAGTGCAAAACTCCAAGGTAAGACACTTCTCTCTTTAGACATGAATGAAGCATCTCATTTTCTTCCTTAGATATTCACACAATCTCTTCCTGTGTAGGCGATTCATAAGTATCGGGAGACAGAAAAATCACACTGGAGCCAAGAATGTGAGGAGATCCTACAGCGCGTCCGGAGTGCTGCTTTTCCTCCAGGGGTGCCCCAGCTGGCTCAAGTCCACGTTCTGGATTTGCATAAAAGCGGCTACATAAAGCCTCACCTGGACAGCGTCAAGGTAACCTAGCCCAGAACCTACAGGTGACGAGGAAGTGTCCTTTTGTGGGTTTTTTCTGGTCGGACCTAAGCTGTGGCCCGTACGATAAAACCCTTTTTTATTGCAATTTATTTCAAAATGACTTTTATTTTTTAATTTTTTTTACTGTCCCTGCGAAATATTGTTCTTTAACTTGGAATAGTTGATCGTTAAGAAAAAAATTCTCATCGGGGAAAAAATTGAATTTGCTGCTTTTGGGATTATTTATTTAATTATTTATTAGATTTATACCCCGCCTCTCTTCACCCCAAAGGGGGAACTCGAGGCGGCAACAGTCACAATAA
>JANHGC010005755.1:4892-15741 GCA_027560395.1 Boaedon fuliginosus | reverse complement strand
CGCCCAATTCCCGAAGGACTCTGGGCGGCTTACAACAGAGATAGCAATAGCACTCAGATTTTTATACACTGCTTATCAAGCAGTTACAGAGTCAGTCTGTTGCCCCCAACCAATCTGAGTCCTCATTTTACCAATCTTGAGAAGGAGGAAGGTTGAGTCAACCTTGAGCCTGGTGAGATTCGATCTGACAACCAGCTGAGCAAGTCAGCAGAGGCTGTAGTGCTGCATTTAACTCCTGCGCCCCCGAGGCTCCTAGTTGAAGTGGAATTGATCATTTTGACCTCTCTTCACCATGAGAAGAGACACTCAACGCAAATCTGTCAGGCTTCTAGTATTTCATTTTTCTTTCTTTCTGTTTGTTCGCCCAGAAGTAGATCAGATCAGGAAATTTGATCATGCAGGAAGACTTAAAACTATATTTCATTGAGATAGGCTTCAGTGACAGAAGTCTTGCGGTCTTAACGGCTTCTGGATGACTTCTCCAAGGTCATCTCCATGGCTTCTTTCTTCCCCTTCTGCATGAAGGGGATTTTCGTTGCTACAGGATATACACCAGCTAATGGCAGGACAGTTCTCAGTATTTATTCGTGAAAGGAGGCTGTAGCTCAGGGTTGAAATGAGGGCGCCTTGGTGCTCTCTGAGCTGGGTTGTTTGCCCTGATGATGGTACTTAGTTTAAATAATGAAAAGTCTGCAAGAAAACACCAAAAGACCTTCAGAAAACATACTAGAGGGCAGCGTTATTGTTCAGAAAGATACTTTTATAGAAGCTAACGCTTGCAGGAAAATTGGATAAGTGATTTGTGGGTTTTTTCTTTTCTTTCTTTTAAAAGAAAACGAGCTGCTTGTAAATCTGTGAATGGGTCTCATAAATACAAAGGCAATTCCAAGGACGTCAAGCCACCGGATCTTTGGATCCATCACGAGAGGCTGGAGCTGAAGCCTATTGACAAATCTCCAGATCCCAACCCAATCATGACCGACACCCCGATCCCTCGTAATTCCCAAGACATCACCCCCGTTGACAACTCCATGGACAGCAATATTCATCAGAGACGAAACTCCTACAGAGGTGAGATGGCGCTGAGCGTATCGTTCGCTTCCCTGCTGAACCTTGTGGTTCTTGTGGCACCACCTGACCTTTGTTCTCCTGAATCCAGGGCATGAGTCCGAGGACAGCATGTCCACCCTCGCAGGAAGAAGAGGGATGCGACCGAAGATGATGATGCCGTTCGATTCTCAACCTCCTCAACGTAAGTCTAGCTTCAGGGATGACCTCCCAAAGCCACCTTGATTGATTCAAACATTTCTGGTTCCATCTCATCCATATAACCTTACCTTGCAGTTCATGTGAAGCAATAGTCTTAAGAGCACTGAATAAACTTCTGGCTAAAGAGCCTGTTGGCATTTTCCTTTGACATTGACTTCGATCCCAGGCCCTCTCTCTTTCTGTAGATTCATCCTGGCAGCATAAATAAATTTGCCCTGTGTGTCTGTCTGTGTCTCATGCAGATATTTCTGCTCAGAATAGCCTGTATTATATCACAGGTTAGACATAGGCCAGAAAATGAATGGCCTTGGACTTTTCACCTAAGTATAAGGGATGCAATCTCTGGATCACCATAGCAATATGCTAATAAGAAGCCTAGTGGATTTAAATATCAAATATTGCCAGCTCAATGGAATCTGCACAGCCATTGTATATGGATGGCAGGTCCAGGAGATGTTGTGTGCAATTGAGGGTTCTGTCGATTTAACTTGTTTAAGTAGGCTTTTGCTGGGTTTTGTGTTAAAAGCTCATGTGTTAAAGAATAGCTTAACTAAAGTAATGGATCTGCAGCCAGCTAAATTAAAACCTACGATTTCTCGGTTGATTTCAACACAGGAATTGATCTACACAGATAGTGGAAATATGATCCTTTAAGGTTACTTAAAGGATCGGAGATTTATAAACGAACTCGGCAGCAGCATGAGTGCCGAAAATGGTGAGCTGAAGGGAAATTGTAATATCAATGATCTATTTGCTTGCCAGATTACAAGTACTGTTAGCGTGCTCCTGTGCACGTTAAATCAAGCTCACAAGCCTACAATTTTACGTTGAGTAATGCACGCAATTACTTCCCTATAATACCATCAACTTGCAGGCGCTTTGTGCAAAATTACCCATCCCTAATTACGATCCGACACAGAGCTGCCAATTCATCCTCAGATACCATCATATCTCTTTGCTCACATGTAGCGGAAACTTCAGTCTGATCATCTGTGCTTCAGATCTCACCTCTCACCTCAGCCAGTAAGCTTCCTTTCAAGCAAATCCGATGCTCTCCAGCAGCCAATCAGCCAGCAACCTGCAATTCTTGCTTCCTAATTGTTGGCATCCCTGGGAATTTCTTGACCGAATAATATCTCTTCTTCTAGGAAACTGGAACCGGGCGTCCGAGTCCCTCTGTCTGTTTGTTTCAATGCATTTTTGTTGATGAAAGTGTGTGGTGGTGGTGGTGGTGGGGGGCTTCACTTCGGCCCGCATGCCGGTCGGTCTTGTGTTAAGCTTTTTTTTTTTTTTTCTGTCTTATGTTCATCCGCAGCTGTGGTTAGTGCTCATCCCATCCATTCCCTTGATAACCCTCACCATCATTTCCACTCCGGCAACCTCGCTTCTCCAACCTGCAACTATCTCCATCATCAGGCAAACCTATGGCCAGTTGGCACATCTGTGTCCCATTCAGACAGGGCTAATTCCACAGGTGAGAAGAAGAGCGGTCCGTTTTCGGAGCCCCCACCATTGATTGGCAAAAGACACCGTGAGGGCCAGAGCCTCATATGATCTCATTGCAAAAAGCAAACGACATGTTTTGGGTGGCCGTCTCTAGCCCAAATCGACCGAACTCGGAAGGTTGTATCAGCCGATCGAACTAATTGTGTATTCCTTTTTTTTCCTTTTGCAATAATAGTCCTCATTGTAGGTGGGTTTGTTTTGTTTTGCTGCACTGTTCTGTTGGAGTCAGTCTAGCCCTCTAGACCCCCGAAGCTCTGAGAATAAGGTTGTCATTTCTGTGTTTTTCAGCGAATGGCGCATTTAAGCGTTCAGAATTTTATTTAATCTCGGATCTGATGGTAATTCGGTTTCTCTGTTGAGGATTTCGATTTACATAATTTGCTCCCTTTATTATTAAAGCTGCAAATAATGACTCTGAAGTGAGAATACTCCCCTATTTAATTGTAGAGCGCTAGTAACGTCTGATTTAATTTCCACCATCAAGAGAACCCATTTTTGCACCGAATATGGAAAAACTAACAGCTTAGAGGTATCTCTGCCTAGCATTAATAAAAACCACTTGAAAGCTAGGCATCTAAGAAATCTCCAGACAGTTCACCAAGGGATGAATCAGTTAGCAAATTCAGTGGTGACTTAGAAAGCTGAATATATTATTTGTTTCGTTTGGATTCAGTGATGGGATGGCATGCTAAGCTTCTTTCAAAGCAAACAAGCTCTTTACGGAGCCTAAATAAAAAGCACAAAACTTTAGCAGCAGTGTAGAGTTATAGTATGAGGGCTAACCAAGTGAGCTTTGGTGCGACTTTCTCATTCTCTCAGTTTGTTGGCCTTCTTTGGGACTAAAGAGAGTTTGTGCCCCAACTAACGCCACTGAAGGCGCCTGGCATTTTCAAGGACTCTCTGGGGTTGAAACGTGAAGGCTCACCGCTCGTTTCCTTCCCCCATCTCCAGAATCTGTCCGGAATACACCTAGCACAGATACCATGCCAGCGTCTTCATCTCAGACCTGTTGTGCCGACCACCAAGAGCCAGAGAGTGCTTCAGCATCCTACCTGCCCACTACCCAGGAAGAGGAGACAAGCCAGAACCTGCCCACTGCCCATGTCCGTCCCTCTCATCCTCTGAAGAGCTTCGCTGTGCCAGCCGTCCCGCCCGCTGGCAGCACTTACGACCCTGCCTTGCCAAGCACACCTTTATTATCACAGCAAGGTGAGTGCGGGAGAGGGAAAGTTGAACGGAGGGGAGGGAGGGGAGCGATTACCCTTAGCATGATCTCCTAGATCGGCGTTTTTCTTGCTTTAAACTTCCCGGATTCTCCAGCCAGCCAGCGTGGAGTTGAAGTCCTCGCATCTCAAAAGAGCCTCGGTGGTGCAGTGATTAAATGCAGCGCTGCAAACCATCTCTGCTGACTTGTTCAGCAGGTTCTCAGATTGAATCCCATCAGGCTCAAGGTTGACTCAGCCTTCCATCCTTTCTAAGGTCGGTAAAATGAGGACCCAGATTGTTTGGGGGCAATAAGCTGACTCTGTAACTGCTTGGGGAGTGTTGTAAAGCTCTGATAAGCAGTATATAAAATCTGAGTGCTATTGCTATCCATGTTGTAAGACGCCCAGAGTCCTTCGGGAATTGGGCGGCATAAAACTGTAATAAATAAAATAAAAATAAAATAAACAATCGGGTTACTAATTTACCAACTGCAGTGATTCACTTAGCAACTGTGGGAAGAAAGGTTGTAAAATGGGGCATAACTTACTTAACAAATGCCTCACCTAACAACAGAAATTTTGGGCTCAATTGTGATCATGTCAAGGACTACCTGTACAGCTTTTTCTGGATGAGTGAGCCGCTTCGTTCCTTTTTTGTGAACAAACATGTCATTGCAACTTTTGTCGTGTTGCTAAACTTTGGCTGTATAATCTGGGCGTTCTACTCCAGCACAATAATTGTCAAGGTGTAAATTCTATACACAATTTGCAAGCTCCTTCCTGTGCAGTAAGACAGAAGTCTCCCGCACTGCCCAACGCCCACGTAGGAACCACTCCCTTGGCCCCACCCAGGCTGTGTGCCCCTCCTGATTCTGAGGAGACAAAGATCCCAGGGCCAAATACTTAACTGGAAGCTAGCAGACCACAAAGTCAAGAGATAGTAGCTGCCAAGCATGATCTTCATTTCCAATAATGCCAGACGTCCCACCAGCATTTAGAAAATAAAAATCAGCTAATAGCCTAGGAGCACCGCTATTCCTTAAACCTGCCCAATTTGTCCAGCAAAAACTAAAAAAGATAGTTAGAAATGATAGGGAAGCTACATATAGGGAGTTTGCTGTGCTCTTTCCATGTCCAATACAACTGTGTCACAAATGGGCCAGCCCTTCTGAGGCAATTCTTTGTGGTAAAGCCCATGGCATATTTTCAAAATCCTTACTATGTCCACTAGCCCCAAAGGCTGCTGGCCTCTGCAATTAACCACTGTACCATTCTAAACTTGAATTCCCTTTCCTGCCGTTCTCATGTTCTGGAAAGAGGCCCTATCTTGCACACTCGATCTGTCACAAAACCACTTCCCCAGTGAAGGGCAGAAAGTGGCCACGTGCATCATACCTGTGGCCTGATCCTCCTCTGGGATGGGCTTGGGGCACTCTGGCAATGTCAGTGCCGGGAGGGGGGATGTCAAGGAGTTCGTCTCTGGATCACTAGGCTGAAACTGGTGGGGAGCTTCATGGGTTGAGTTGTGTCCACCTTCCAGGAAGGCCCCCGTGCCTGACTCCTTGTCGGGGGAAGGGGCTTGGCTGCCCTGTCCTCTTCCCACCGTCTTGGAAACACCCGTCTGCAAAGCATGTGGTGTGCTTGAGAGATTGGGCGGATCCACAGAATGTGCTGCAGCACTGCCTTGGTGAAGGCTATTGAGGGGGGCCTCTGCCTGTCCAGCGACTTCTGCTAGCGGCTTGGGACCGTTTTCCTTCAGCTCTGTTCTCATGCTCTTCGGCTCAGCCTCAGAAATGGGAGGCAGAAGATTGTCTCCCGCTCGCTGTTGACAACTATCCACATTTTCTTGCCCTGCCTTCTGGGAAGGGGAGCTTTTCGGGATTAAAGGGTCTCCAGAATTAAGTTGCCACTCATTCTTAGGGGGGCTCTGCTTAGTCTGCGACTGGTGGTGTCCTTCCATGCTTGTTCTATTGCCCAACTCCATTAATGGGTCCACTAGTGTCCCTTTGGGGTGTTCCAGAAGATGCGTTTGTTCCAACCATTCAGAAGATTTAACTTCCACCAAGTGCTTCTGTGAGGGCTGGGGATCAGCTACTCTCCTCCTTGAAAAGGTCCCCACCTGTGATGATTTGACTGTGGTTGGAGACGTTGCCTTTCTCGCCAGCCTTTCTGTAGAGCCGTCAGAATCCCCCTCGCAGCTCCTGATCTCCTGCTCTGTCAGGACAACGTCATCTATTCTTTCCACACCCAAAACATCAGGATAGGAAGCAGAAGGCTTGGGGAACCCCGAGCAGCCTCCCGCCATGGTGGAGGAGTCTGTCCCCAGAGCCTGACCTTCAGCCCCCTCTCCATCCTTGTAACTGCACGTGGCATACCTCCAATCGAGCGCCTGTTCTGGATGGGTCAATGACATCTTGGCAAAATGTGGCTCCTTAATAGAGGAAACAGTGGGACTCAAAGAACCTGGACGATTCTCTGGACTGCCGGGATGTTTCGGGAACAATTTATCGCACTCTGTTTCATTATTTACAGAACATGCAACATTAGTAGTTGGCACGTCAGAAGTCCTCAGCTGCCCAGATGGCACTGATACAAGAGCTGAACCAGCACAATTTCTCCAGCGAGGCCTATTGTTCTGACTGTGCTGCTGGCTGTCCTTGGCTTCCAGCCAACAGAAAGTGCTGGGCTGAGCAGAAGATCCTTTGGGGTGGCCAGAGGTGGGCAGGGAGTCATCTGCCAAGTCCGCCTCTTCTCCTTCCCCGTCACAGGCCTTCCTGAGCTCTGGGCTGCCCCATGCCTGATCCGCAGGCTCCTCCATTACGGTGGTGGCAAATGAGTTGGCCTCGTGGAAGACGTGGGGTCCCCCTGCAAGACGGCTGCTGGGGACTCTGCCACTGGAAAGTCCAGAGCAGAAGACTTCTCAGTCACTGGGACAAAATGCACATTTTTTATTTTTTCCAATAGTTTGGGACTTAGTGATAAATTCCGGTTCGACTACTTTATCCCCAGGCCCTCAGAATATCTCACGCTCTGTGGCAAAGAAGTTCTCCAATGTGGTCTCCAACCATTTCCTGCTCAGCCATTCCACAATGAAGAGAGAGACACGCAAGGCAGCAGATGCCACAAAGCCCCCCACGTTACGTTTGTCCTTGGCCAAGCACTTCACTATGATCCATGGAGACTTTCTCAAGTACGGAACCACGTGCAGGTAAAGGTTCTCTGGTCCCAAGATCCACCCATCGAGAGAGGCCAGCTGGGTGATGACCTTCCCAGGAACCGAAGGGGCCAGCCGCCTGCTGGAAGAGCAAATGAATACTGAACCTGGTGGAATAAGAAAAGTCAGGGGAATCGTTTACAAGCAATTTCTCAATAAGGGAGACTCTAATATTACCTCACCCATCCCCCATGCCATAATTATAAGCATCCCGTAATTGAGGGAAAGCTATTTCAGGTTCATAATTGCTTAAAGATATTATTAAGCCTGGCACACAATGATGCATTACTTATTCTAAGAAGTAAGCTGTCTTTACTTGTGGAATATGATAGAACTAGAGCATTCATTTCCCTGAATTTGCTACTTTCAAAAGGGCTGTGCAGAAAATTATTCAGAATATGAAGACTTTGTGCGACTATCACAAAGCACACACCAGTGTTTTATGACTTAAAGCTGCCCTGCTCAGGCTTCCAAATGGGGCTAACAAAAGTTGTGATTGTTTGAAAAGCCACATAAAGAGCTATCTCATTGAAGAGCTATTTCATTTTTTCTATCTCATGCAAAAATCTGACAAAAGTTGGGTCCGCTTCCATTAGTAGCAAAAGGATGCTGTGCTCCCCGTTACTTAAAGCTAAAGCAATTCTTCCCAAACAGTTTGAAGCATTTATAGTCATCATTTTGAGCACAGTAGTTTTATTCTTCAATCTGAAAGTTCCCTTCCATGCTTGAGTAACACACACTAAGATGCTGAAATCCAGTTGGAAACGTCAAGTCAGTACAACAGCTGGACTGTTACCTGGGGCAAGCAGAATTTAGCAGTTTGATATCATTTTAAGTAATTCCTCTTTTGAAAATAAATTTCCAAAAATATGCATTTAAGATGAATACTATTGGAAAGGATGATTGCATCCAACAAAAGTCAAAGTAATGCTTTAATTAAGAAATGTTTCCTCAACAAAATGTGGTTCATTCTGGTACAGGTATCCTGCTTTATCCTGATGGGTAACAAAAAATGTAACCCATCCCAACTGCAGACTTGGTGCATCACACAATGCAGGAGTGCATCAAAAAAAGTCTAATCAAGTAAAACAGTCCATTTTTATACTTTAAATGATGTTTATTCCTGATTGCCTTTGCACACAGCTCTGATCTCCGGGAAGGACAGCAGAGGGAGCCAGAAAGACACCAGTCCTGAGGCTAACCCAGGAAAGGCTGCCTAGAACCAATGTATGCCGGAGAACCAGGAGGAAAGATTGTAGTTGGGCAAATCTCTCCCAGTGACAAGAGGGATCAGCAGATCTATCTGCAGCAGATCTCTTGGAGGACTTTTCAAAGGAGACTGATGACTCAAGCTTTTGGGGTGCATTTTGAGCCTTTCCTTGCTTTAGACAGTTTCCAGCCTTTGGATTGTCACCCAAGAACAGACCCCATTGATTACCTAGAAAAGTGCTTCAATCGAGCAAGGATAAAGCAAGACTGAGTCCTTCTTAGATGAGCCCTATGGAAAGGAAAAAGTTACAGGGAGCCTGAAATAAGCCACTTGAGCCTGATTCAAGCTGCAATCTTGGTCACGCTTAAGCAGGGAAAATGAGCCCCCTCACTGTTCCAGGGGAGACCCTCAACTTTGCTGGCACTGTGACATCATAGCATAATGAGTTTGAGATCTGAATCCCTTGGCACTGTCTCGATAAAAAATTGTTACTTCTGTGAGATGGGCACCTATCTTAAATATAAACCTGCCCTCTAACACTTGCAGTTTTTTGTAGAGTCATCTGCACAAACATTATTTTGGTAAATACAAGGTATATACATTTAATACAATAAAATCTAACAATTCAGGCCCTTGAAAGCTTCTGCAGTATTGTTCTGTTTGCATAGGAATGAGTGGGGCAAAGAATCGCAATGCCTTGGGCGCACTTAGGGGTTTCTTGGTTGCAGACCCAGCCTGGCTTCGGTTCCCTCCCTGCTGAGACGATGCTGGGGGAAAGCTTTCGAGTATTCCTGGAGGCAGCAAGATACTCACAGGCTTCCACTACAAGATGTGCTTGGCAGGAATCAGGTCGGTGAGGGAGCAGAGGCCATCCCTGCTGCAGAGCTTCTCCACCACATCAAAGACCTGGCTGATGTGGTTTCAGAGGGAGGATAAGGCCCTCTGGAGAGGATGTTCTGGATGCAGCCGTCCAGCGGCTGAGAATCCTACCGAGAGAAGGAGAGTCAGCAGAGCCGGCAACCAGGTCTCTCAGGCTGCAATCACAAAGGGCAACTGGGGGACCTCCTCATTCCTCCAGATCCCCAACTTTCCCAAAGACAGTTCCTGCAGCGCCGGAGCGGAGCGCACACCTAGTCCCGACGGATTGGCGGCAGACAGCTTACCCTGCAAAAACTTTCCTGACTGAGCAGGGTGTGGCTCCTGTTAAACTATTATGATTGTAGCATGTGGGAGAATACATGGCATGTGCTTGTGAACGTGAAAGAGGCAGAAGAGCATGCACCAGAATATGTCCGTCTTGTTCCTACAAGGCTCAGAAAACCACATTCTCAATTGCTATACTATATACCTGATAATAAACTCGGTTTAGGTTCAAGAATTATTTACGGCTGCACCAAACCCCTTCATACTGCATTATGCAGGCAAAACCAAATGTATATGGCAACACTGCATTACCTGCCCTTCCTTACATTAATGTCATGTCCCAAGAGCATTAGAATACATGACAGGCGAGAGGCAAAGACCAAGGCAAAGAGAAGTAGAGGCACAGAAGGGAGCATTTTGTGTTTGTCTCTCTCCTCCAGAGCCCTTCAGACTGACGGGAGCATTGGGCAGTGCACACCGCACACATTTACAGCCAGCCAGGAACTCTGACCACTGGCCTGCTGGCCCTGCCAAACTCTGCACAAATTCACAGGTTTTGAGGGATCCCCAAAGGCTGCCGCGGATCTGAGGATTTCTCTGCCGGTGGTGGTGGGGGGGGGCTGCGCCCAGATTTACTCCGCCCGGTTTGCAAAAGCGCCCGCTGCGGCTTCAATGCTGCCTGCCGGGGCCGAGAGCCAGGATTGCGCACCGGCAGCCGTTCTGCTTCACACACAGACACCCCATTAACTTGGCACCGCCACCTGAAGCCGAAGAACGTCTTGCTGCGGGGGCTTCGGGCCGAGGCGGAGCTGCGCCCTTCCAAGGCGACCACCCCGCACCCCCTTATGCAGGCCAGAGGAGGCCGGGGGGGGGGGTCCCTCAGGGGCCCTTCAGACACAGCCGCCCGGCCGGCCTAAGCGCAGCTCGGATACCCGGCCTCTGCACCCGGGCAGGATGCGCCGCCCTGCCCGCTGAACACGGCCGGGTCCCCGCTGCCCCGCTTCGGGCCTCGATGTGGCGACGTTCTGCTTCAGTCCAACACCAGCCCCGCCGCCCAGGGCGACCCTCCCCTCCGTCCCGGTCCCCTCAGGCTGGATGCGGGGGGCCGGAGGAGGCCCTTCGTCCTTCCTCGGCGGAGCGCGGCCGGAGGGAAGCCCCGCCGGGCGCACCTGGCCCAGCAGCGGCGCAGAGCCGGCCGCGTGGAGCGGAGCGGTTTAAGGCGGCCTCTCCCGGCCTGGGCGCCTCCGCGGGTGGGCACTGCAGGGGGCGCGCTCCCGCCCCTCCCGCGCACGCGCCGCCCGG
>JANHGC010005754.1:35918-48326 GCA_027560395.1 Boaedon fuliginosus | reverse complement strand
TGACCCACCCACCCCCGGGACTCTTCAACCGTCTTAAATATGAGTCAGTTGTCAACCATCTGAATGTAAATCATGTGACAATGTGGATTCTGCAATGCTCATAAGTATGAAAAATAAGTGTGAAAAATGGTCATGGTTCCCTTTTTTTAGTGCTGTTGTAACTTCGAATGGTCACTAAGCGAACTGTTGTAAATTGAGGATTATCAGGGCAGGGCCGGACAGCAACATTCTTCGGCAAAAGCAGATACAGTGCAATCCAGGTTTTAACATAAATAGGTTTTAACATAAATAGGATGGCTAGTATGGCTCTGCGGATCTGCCTAGAGAATAGAACGTGGGAGAAGAGTGGCTTCCTACTCACTTCTATCCTGCTAGGAATCCAAACCAGGAATCTTTCAATAATAAGAGGAGCATTGTTAAACCAAGTAATCTCCTGTAGAACTTTTGAGCTAACATGGAGATCTCAAAAATTAGGCAGAAACAGCAGCTTCCAGAATGGAGATTTTTTTGTTTTCAAAATCTCCTTCAACCCCTCAATCTCCATGCTTTGTTCACCTCCAGGGGTGTTAAACTCAATTTCGCTGAGGACCGCATCAGGGTTGTGTTTAACCTCAGGGTGGGCGTGGCCAGGGTGGGCATGGCCACTTGTGTCAGAGGCCGCCTGTGCTGGCCTGAGCGCTCTGCCAGCGGAAACGAGCTCCCGAGCTCCGTTTTTGGCCGTGACAGCTTCCTGCAATCCTCTTCTAGAGGAAATGGATTTCGGGAGGGCTACCCGCGGCCACCCTAAGCTCCGTTTTTGCTGCCAGCGGCACCATGGGCCAATCCTTCGCTGTTTCCAGAGTGGCCCAGCGGGCCAGATCTAAGCACCCTGTGGGCTGAATGCAGCCTGCGGGCCTTGAGTTTGACACCCCTGTTATACTCCAAAAAAAATCTCCCTATCATTGAGGGTTAGTAGTTTGGAAGGTGTTGGGAAGAGAAGAAGCAAGGAAGTTAATTCTGCTTGTCTCTTTCTGTAGGCAGTTATAGGAACCCAAATGCTAATAAGAGTTGTAAGGATCATCATAAGCAAATGTCAGTGGTACGGATGGACAGAACTCCCATTATCCATTTCCATAGGCAATAATGGCTGAGTTAATGAGATGATCTGGTTTGGATATGGATCATTAGTATTTAAATAGGCTATCGTCTATTTACTTTATTGGAAATCCATTCACTAAGGATTGCTTATCTGCAAATGAATTACACTTTCCTTAGAAATAGAGAAAATTCCTTTCTCCATTTTTAGGCATTCATAGTTTTAAATTCAAGGAGAGCTTATAATACAGAAGGAAAATAGGAAAGCAGAAAGCTTAGAGCTTAGTGTTATCTTCATAAAATCTCCATCAATTTCTACTGACAATTTATTTTTAAGGTACTTACAGAAATTACTGTTGATGATTTCAATAAACCAGAACACTATAAATAATTCCTGATGTCACTTTGGCAGCCTATTGACTTGGCTAGCTGTGTCTTGTTATAAATTCTTTTACTATCGGGACTAATTAAAAATAGGAATCAGAGAGCAAGCACAATTTTTTGGAAGGAAATACACAAAGGAATATCTTGACATCTAGGTAACTTATTCAGAAATTAAATCATAGGCAAAAAAATCCTGAACAGGAGGTTGAATCAATATCCTGGATGGCAAATCACCAAGCAAAGTAAAGAATTCCCGCAGAATGACTCATTGATAGAATAGCATTTTGAGATTTAGTAAAAACACAAAATTAAGACTTAAAAAATTCCCAACATCAGATGTACCTATTTATTTGTTAAATATATCACTTGCTTTTTTAGCCAGGAACACAATGCAGTTCAGGTAGTCCTCAACTTATGACTACAATTGAGCTGAAAATTTCTGTTGCTAACCAAGACAACTGTTAATGGAACCTTTGCAGTTGTTAAGTTAGCAACAGGGCTACAAAATGAATCCCCATTGACTTTGCTTGTTAGAAGGTCACAATAAATATATATATATACACATACATACACACACACACACATATATATATATATATATATTTATATATATACATACTAAATATTCAAAAACAGGTACTTGTAAGAAAAGTCATCTATATCTGTCCAAAAGCAACTCAGATCAATAAATTATGACCATTATAAAAAATATCTAAAATTTTGACAAATAGATAATAGCTATAAATAGCCCTGCATGATAAGGTGGGTTTTTTTCTTCCCTTACTCTGTTTTTAGCTGAACAATTTCATCTTCTGCTGCCAAAAGAGTAGTAGCTGATTTGGTCTTTGTGTCTTCAAGAGACAACTGGGCTTCAGTCAGACTGCAAGAGAATTTAATACCCAAAGATATACCTTTAAATATAAAGACACTATTTTTTTCTAGTTTGAAAAAATATGATTTCTCCCCCCCCCCCCATGAAATAAGGAGCAGTGTCTTGAAAACTGCAACTCCAACTTTGAACAGGCTGACTTAATAATATTAACAGGTAAAGTACTTTATCAAAATCAAAACAACTAGTACCCAGAAGTAGCCTGGAACCAAACCCAGATCCTCTACTTTCTGAGGAAACATTATAATATAACAATCACATTTACCTTAAGTGATTGTTAATTACATACAAGCAAAATATATGAATGGGGCAAGTGTAACTTAAACCACAATTTGAATCTAACAGAAGCTCAGTAATGTACAGAACGTCTTTCATATATTTTCTTTGCAGAAGCTAACATTTGCAACAAATGATATTTGCATATATTTTGGAGGCTGTATTGGATCACAGACTCAAAAGACAACTTAGGTGTCTGTCCATCCACTAGTCAATCTAGGCTAGTGGTGTTTATTTACTGTCTTGAAAGTAGCTCTTCCAAATACCACGTCAATGTTGTACTATTGTTTGCTTCTCAGAAGCTTTTAAGTGGAAATTCTAGGATTATTCCATTCAACTATGGATTCTGCCTAAAATGTCAACCCTGATTGCTAGTTTGACAATCTATATCTCACAACATTGCCAATTCATTCCATTGCTTTGATATAACAGCAAAAAGCTTCCTTCATATCATTATTGAATCCTTTCCAAATGTCAATTTACTGGGCAAATTAGAGTTATGTAATTCACATCCTCTCAAACAGAGGCTATATTAAAAACAAACTCTGCATTGAGAGAGCTCATTGCAGTTATTTTTGTCTGCAATTATGAAAATGCTCTTTAAAAAGTTAGGAATAATATTGTTGGGAGAGATAGTCTGCGAAGCCCTCTTGCTAAGGGAAAGATGCCATCACGTAAGCAAGAGGGACCAGTCCCTTCTCCTGCAGCTTCCTTTTCTCAGATGTCTTCAAAATAGGTTTTGGAGAGTTAATCTCCAGAGCAGAGGCTGGGAATGAGATGACTGCAGAAAAGACAAGTGGTGGGAAAGGACCATTGCATAAATAAAAGGTCTCTTTCATGATAACAGGATTTCCTTGATTTCTTTAAATGCATATCAAGAAAAAAGAGAATATCAGACTAATTGCAGTATTGATGTTTCTTTGACTGACTGCATTTGTACCTGTTATAATCAAAAAAGACTTATTATGTATGTGTCAATAAATCTAAACTAAAACACAATTCATTGTATTTATCCAAAAAGGAGACAACTCTAAGTTTTAAACAAGGGAAAACTGTACAGCAAAAAAAAAAGTTATCTCCATTACTGTATGTTCAAGTAAACAGAGAGAACCTTCTCATTTTAAATGTAATTTATCTGCCATGATGACCATCTGTACTTTTCACATACAAACACACACACACACTTACTCACACTTTAACACTCCAGGCAGATGTCTACAACATATGGATATTTCAAATTTGTTCATCAATCTGTCCCACTATCCTGCCATACATACATTGAGGGGTACAGAGAAGTAAGACAAACTGAAGATTTCCCTCCATCATCTTTAGTAAAATATCGGTTTCTCCTTCAACCCTCCCTCGACTCCAACAATCATAAGAAAATTCATATCTTTTTTGACAGCAGGGAAATATCATTCTTGCTAAGTGTGATTTTTAAAAAGGGAGATCAAAGCTATTTGAAGGAACTCATTTCTTAACAGGAAACAGTCTTCTGATGTTTGATCAGCTGAGCAACAAAAGAAAGTGGATGAGATGCACAGAATTCTGACAAATGCAAGAAAATTGTGTAGTTTTCCGAAACACAGTGTACATTTAAGATATGCTGCCTTCTAAAATTGTGGTTCTTGGGCTTGCTGACACAAGCATAGTGAGGCTGTGACCCTCCCGATATAATCATAATTACAACTCTCAACATCCTTCTCCATTAAGTATGATTCACCAACCTTAAGAGAGTTACAATTTCCAATTACTCGCAACCTGAGAATTAATGAGATAAAATAATTGCTCTTCCAATAGAAGAGAATATATATAGCTCAGCAGAGGTGGTATTCAGCCGGTTCAGATTGGTTCCGGTGTACCGGTAGCGGAAATTTTGAGTAGTTCGTAGAACTGGCAAATACCACCTCTGGCTGGCCCCGCTCAATATTTTCAATTATAGAAGGACAAAAAAAAAAGGTTTTTTCCCTACTCTTGTTGCACCAAACTCAGCTGTAACCGTGTGGCACTCAGCTCTTTTTCCAGCTGTTCAACTTCAAAGCTCCGAACGCTGCTTAATTCCCTCAGCAGTCTGTCTTTCTCAAGGGATTCCTACAAGCAGATATACATGGTCTAAAAATTATAAATGAAAGGGCATTTGAACATATCCCAGAAATTATACAGGTGCCTTGAATTAACTTTAATGTGGGGTGCAAGGATGGCCAAGCAAAAATTCATATGTTGTGAGGTTGCAACACAACCACCAGCATTAGTTTTTCATCCAGGCATGGCAACCCCTGACATAGCAACGTTATAGCATACATTTCATCATCCTCATCATCACCTCACATCTTGGGGCAAATTTTTTTTTAATGTGGCAGAAAAGCAACAGTTATGGGGGTTACATCTGTCTTACACACTTGGAGTGGAGGAGAACCCTTGGAATAATGCTAGTGTCCCATGGAATTTCCACCAGGGTTTCCCAGGACTGGCAACTTCCAGGAAGGTGGACTTCAAATCCCAGAATTTCACAGCCAATATGGCCACGGAGGAGAACTCGGAGACTAGGACATTCATCCTCTCTTCCTCTGGAAGAGAAGGTGTGAGGTCTTTCACAATACATACTCAACCATGTGTAAATGAAGACTCAATCATCAAGACTGAAAGTATCTATAAAGATTAAATCATGGCAACTGGAGAAAAGTTTATTAAAACTGACCCGTTTGAGTAAATTTATATAGATGAGTAACAAAGCACCTCAGTTTTAATCAACTTTGCTCCAGTTGCCATTTAACCTTTTTAGATACTCCACCCTGCCACATTCATCTAAGTTACGGGTAGGGAACCATGGCCATTTTATGACTTGTGGACTTCAATTCCTAGAATTGGCTGGCTCAGGAGTTCTGGGAGTTGGTCCACAAGTCATAAAAGGGCCACTGTTCCCCCAGCCCTGATCTAAGTAAGATCCTCTGTCATTTGAAATTATTCTCCTGCTTCATACTGTACACTTTACTTAGCCTTGTCAAATTCATTTTCCCAACTACAGCATTGCTTTTCCCATTAAGATATTCAACAGAAATATATCAATATGAAGCCACAAAGGCAAACCTAGGGAGCTCTTCCATAAAACAGCCATCTATAGATTAGAATAACATGTACTTCTAGAACTTTGTGTAAAGTGACCAAGCAAAATGACCTTAAAAAGTGACTTTTGCAATACAGAATCTTTGATAGAACTATAAAATTGTGTTTTCAACAAGGATTCCTTCAGAGATAAGCGTGGGTTTTTTTGCAATCAATTTCAAATTCTATACTTGAAGTCTGAACACCTAAGCAAATTTTAAAAGACTGATGATAAAAGATACCATTTCTGAATCCAAACCAGGCAAAAATTTGGTTTAATTTTTATATTAGGAAATATTTTTTAAAAAAATAAGAATTACCTGTAATACGGAAGAACATGTGTCCAGGCTGCTTCCAGAAGGTGGGCTAGAAAAGCAAGTACCCAACCATGGAAGGAGACGAGATTTTATTATTCCCATACCTTCATAATTGCCACCTGAGTTGATAAATTAAAAATATATATGACAAAATGCTTTAAACGGTCGGGTATGAATCAATTTCAGAAACACGTGCCGCACACGTACAATACAGATAGGGTTAGGGTTAATATCCACCTCAAGGGTTGATGGGATTATCCAAAGAGTTGGGAGTCAAAAGGCGGGGCCTAGTAAATTACTATGGGGCCAATAGGAAGAGACTAAAACTGGAAGAGATGGTGACTTACAACTAAAATACACCAATCTCCCAACAATATCAGTACCTTTGTTGACACTACAAATGCATCAGATGCATTCTTCCCATTACAGGTAATCCTAGTGTTGTGGCTCCGTATTGTGCTGCTGAGCTGGCAGACAATTCTGAATCCAAAGAAGATGTGGAGTTAGAATCGGAGGGAAGTGAGACATCGGCTGTTGACACTATGCCAGATGCTGGCCCCTTCACAAGTTATCAGGAACCGGTGTTTTCTAATAGCAGTGGGGCGGAGGCCTTGAGTGATGCAAAAATTCAGAGGCTACTCAGAAGACAGCAGTAACGTAGGAAGGGAAGAGATCGAGCTACAGCTGATCGGTAATTGACCACACCCTATAGGAGTTAAAAAGGGTGTGGTTGGGAACAGCTCCCTGCAGAGAACAACTAAGGAGTTTGGAGAGAGACTAGTATTGTGTTGGGTCCCTATCGTGGTTTATTCTGGTTCGTAGCCTTACTGTTCTAGTGTTTAGCTCTGCAATCTAGTTCTCTGTAAAAAGATTGTGACTTAATTACTGGGAGTGTTTATTTTTCTTCTAATCACTTGGCATTTTGCTTGGAGTACTGTTAAGTTAAAAATATTTCTCTGCTTCTAAGCAGAACGGACTTTTGGAGTTTTTGCACAATAAAAGACACTGTTTTTAAGAGTTGGTCCTGATCCGTGGGCTTCGGGCGTGGGACACAACACCTTGTTCCATGACCATTCAAAGTTACAACAGCACTGAAAGGGGACTTGAGACTGTTTTTCACACCTATGACTGTTGCAGCATCCCCAAGGCCACGTGATGAAAATTCAGCTGCTTGACAACTGACTCGTATTCGTGACAGTTCAGTGTCCTAACAGAGTCACGGGATTCCCCCTTTGCAACCTTCTGACAAAGTCAAAGGGGTAGCCAGATTCACTTAACAACTTTAACAACTGCAGTGATTCACTTAGCAGCTGTGGCAAGAAAGACTGCGAAATGGGGCAAAACTCACTTAACAAACGTCTCGCTTAGCAATATACCTTTTGGGCTCAGCCGTGGTCGTAAGCCAAAGACTAACTACTGAATGATAGCATTCAGTAAAAAAGATTATGTCAAATCTGATCTTTTTCATATTTGAGATATTGCCTGTTTTTATAAAGTCATCATTATTATGTGTAGGCAATCTACGGTAAGATTCCTACTTTAAGACTGTAGGAAAACTCAAGTCCTAATCAAGGACCTAAGAATTATTTTAAGACCTAGGGAAAGAGGCAGTTCCAAGCAGGGTGGGGTGGGATTATTATTTTTTTGTAAAAGTAGGTGTTCAGGTCTGACACATTCAATAATCCTTTAGGTAATCTCACCTTCTTGACAAGCTTGATTGAGAATCGAAAACAGCTGTCCCTGAATCATGGAGTTCAGTTCCATGATTTCACAGCACAGAGTCAAGTTTTTATTACACGAGTTAATCTGAAAATCAGGTAAATGTTCTTGATTAATCCAATTTTATCCATATTATCCCTTCACCAGTCATGCTTAGCAATAGAACAAATCTGAGTCACAATTTTACATAATACACAATCACTTCTGCTGAGAAGGAATGAATGATGGGGGGTATATTGTAATAAATATGGGGAAAGGTAAGCTATTTTTCCCCTGACTTTTGGCCATACTGAACTTAAGAAAGTTTTCCTTATTTACCAAAATATCACCTACATCTTGTATGCAGTGTTTATTATGATAAATAAATGATTGGGATGTGAACCACACTGTTGTAACACAATGCAGTAGAGAGAAAAAAATCAGTCTACATTCACACTAATTAACTTCATTAGCAAATGAAACTATTTTCCATTTACAGTATGTTATTTCTCAGTTACTCGATGTGGTGCTATGTAATACATAAAAAAGGAGAATAATTTTTTTTTGCCCACAGCACATTTGGAACTGTAATAGACATGCTCACAAAATGGGCGCTTTATGAGACTCCCTCATTCATAAAATGACTAATTTTGTGGATTTGAAAGGCTTTCGAAACATATTGATGCAAAATTTGTGCTTTTCTTCCCATTTACCTGTAATTTTTAAACAATCAAATGGGACAGGGAACCTGGTGGGAATCAAGGGAAGTGTGACATAGGTAGATTCTTAGATAAAACATTAAAGCAGGAATAATGTTTTGCATCCACAGAAACCGGGAAAATATATATAACCTGTCCTATACAATCTATGGAACATGGATTCATGAGGTGGAATGTTAGGCTTCATTCAGACCCAACAGCATGATCATATGATGACATGTGTGAATGAGAATGTAAAGCTTTATAAACTCTGAACTCGGTGGCATCAATTAGGCACAAGGACAGTTTTTCCCCCATACCATCACCCTGCTAAACAACTAATTCCCACAACACTGTCAAACTATTTAGTAAGACTATTAATATTATTCTTCTCATCTTTCCTATTACCTATCTCCTTTTCTACTTATGAGTATAACTTAGTTGCTTGTATCTTTACGATTTATATTGTTTTATCTACTTTCCTTGTATGATTTATGTTGACTGCTTATTTAGCATCCTATGACTATCACTAAGTGTTGTATTTTGTGATTTATCATGTATTTTTATGATGACTGACTATGATCATGATTTATCACGTATAGCTTTTATGTACAATGAGACCTTCTGCACCAAAGACAAATTCCTTGTGTGTCCGATCACACTTGACCAATAAAGAATTCTATTCTATTCTATTCTATTCTATTCTATTCTATTCTATTCTATTCTATTCTATTCTATTCTATTCTATTCTATTCATATTCTATTTCTATTTCTATTCATATTCTATTTCTATTTCTATTTCTATTCCTTCACAGTGTAATGGTTTTCAATTCAGTTGGCCCATACATTGAACTGTCAGACTACAGATACAATTGGGTAGGGGTGAACGAATCCTTAATTTCCTATTACCTCCAACTCAACTTAGTGCATTTAAACAAAGCGTATGGAGAACTCATTTAAAAAAAAATAAACAAATACATCCCAAAATTATTCCTGCCCTAAAGATGCACAGTATGAATCCAGAAATCTGAAATGGCCCTGATATTCATCCATAAAATATTAAAATGCTACTAAAAGGGAAAAAATGAGTAGGTCCTGGTAGAGCAATACAGATTGTCACTCTCTGAAGCTGACCTGAAGACAAATATATTTATTTATTTATTTATTTATTTATTTGATTTATATCCAGCCTCTCTTCACCCAGTTGGGGAACTCGAGGCGGCCAATATCACATTGCAATCAGTAAGACATGGATTATAATAAATTGTAATAGAAATTGCAGGTGTTGCTAAGCCATTTACTATTTACTTTCAGGGGTAGAGCTAGTTGGAACTTGTGATTAAGGTACCAGTCTAGAAACCAGGAGACAGTGAGTTCTAGTCCCCTCAGGCACAGAAGATGAATTTGTAACTTTGGGCCAGTCACTCTTGTTCAGCCCAATGTGTCCACCTCACAGGGTTGTTGTTGTGATAAAAATAAGAAAATTCAAAGTGGCAAATCTATCTGATGGAGTATTCCATCCTTTCCTTATTTTTCCTACAACAACCACCCTGTGAGGTAGGTTGGTGGGATATTAATAAAAATTAAAAAAAAATACGATAGATTGCATTCTTAATCATGAATAGCTGCTGTAGGTCTGATTTTACAGGATACCATTCTAACCATGTGAAATGCAAACGCTAAAGTTCCCCTCTGGGTGAAGAGAGGCGGGGTATAAATCAAATAAATCAAATAAATAATAATAAATAAATAAAGGGGGATGACACGCCTGTGGAACTATAAACTAAGGGTGTAAATCTGATCAAAGTGAGCTCATTATTTGCCACCGGCTGACTTCAGGAGCAACCCCAGATAAACAAAGTTACTGAGGGTACCAAAGTGATTTTTCCATTGGTATCACTGGGAGATATTTTTTTTCCAATTTTCTAGTCTAGCCTATATGATTAGCCCTGGGATTTCAACCTATGTTCTCCCCGCCCAGCTCGCCTTTTTAGTTCAGCCAAGGTCGACCGAGTGCGATCCGTGCCAAAGCGGGGCGTGGGAGGAGGAAAAGAAACCCGAGTAATCAATAATTAGAAATAATCGCCGGCCTGACATGTTGTCGGTACAGTACACCAGTACATTCCGTAACCGTGGCAACCAGCCCCGTCCCCTCCCTCCCTCCTTCCCTCTTGGCGCTGAAACCCAGCGTCCTTGGTTACGCTTTTTTTCCCGGGAAATCGCTACAGGGCTCTCCAAGAAGGATCCCTTCAAGTCCGGATCCATCTCCCGCCATAAACTTTGCTTCTCAAAGAGCTCCGTCCGCGAATCACTTTTGTGGCGGGGCTTTTCTTTTCCCTCAAGGAGAGGATTTGGGAGCAACATCTCAGCCGCGTTGGAAGCCTATTACCCCGAGATGTATCCCTCGTCCTCCCAACCCCTCCACTTTCCTGCTCCTGCTTTCGCCCGAAGGGAAAATAATATTGCATCGCGTTAAAATATTTATATATAGTATGCATTTTATTTTGTTTATTTATTTATTTATTCGCTTTATATCCCCCGCCTCTCTTCACCCATCTCTGGGGGACTCGAGGCGGCAGAACAACACAATAAAAACACTTGATCTATACAGTAAAATCAAAACTCATTTGCTCTCTCATATACATATATATTATGAGAGAGAGAGAGAGTCTCTACTCCTCATTGTGACTGTGGTGCCCCTCTGCAAAATATTGATTTATTTATTTATTTATTTATTCGATTTATATCCCGCCTCTCTTCACCCATTTGGGGAACTCGAGGCGGCAATAAATATCCATCTCCTTGTGTCCGAATGTCCATCCAGAGTTTACACCAGCCCAATGCCTGATTTCTTGTCAACCTATGGACCACCTGGTCCTTGAATGGCTGGGTGGAGTGGCCATCGACATTGGAACCGCTAGAAGTCCAGGTATTTGCCATAGGCTAAATAAATAAATATATAGAGGATGCTAGGCACTCAACCCAGACACACATGCGCTCGCACACACACACACAGACCAGCCACCTCCTCGTCCCCAGGTGCCTTCTGGAAAAGACAACGCCGCTTATGTAAATCCGGCGTTTTTTACACACTCACGTAATAGTCTTTATACCAACTTTCCAGCTTCCTCTGCAAAACCCTGCAGGACTCGTTGTTGATCAGCCTTCTCAAGGTGTCAGCCATGCCTGCCAGAGATGGCGACCGCAGGGGGGCGAAGGGAGAGGTCGAAAAGGGGCTGAAGAAAAGGGCTCCTTCTTTTCCAACGAAGCAACGGTTCGCTCTTCCTCTTGCGGGGGTGGGTTTGCTTGCTTCTCGCCACCCCGCAGGTCCCAGCGAGGAGATGCCCTTCAGGGATGGTGGTGGCCTCCAAATGGGCTCAGCCCGGGCTTTGCCCTTGCAGAGCCTCCTCTATGATTGGAGCATTTTATACTCAAGTGATTGTTAAACAAACTGACGTTTGCTTGGCTCGGATGTCAGGGACGCCACGGCTGCGCGGAAAGAGCCCACTTCTTTTCGGTTGTAGCAACGCCGAAAAAACCCCACCTTCCTTTGGCGCTCTCTGCCCCGGCCGGGCTCCTTTGCCTCCCAACTTCGGGGACGCGGGAGAAGCGCGACTGCCCTGGCTTGAGCAGGCAACAGCGGAGAGAGGAGAGCTTGGAGGGCGATTGGAAAAGGAAAGCCGGTGGGAGGAGGTCGCTTCCCGAATCACTCGATCCCCCTCCTGGGGGATCTTGCCCTTCGCTGCCGCCTTCCATCGCAGCCGACCAACGGGTGATGCCTCGCCTCGGGGAGGTTTCCCGTTGGGGGGAGTCCGTGAAGCGCACAGAACGACAAAACGGGCTTTTGTTACGTGTGGTGCTGCTGAAGAAAGTGACCGGACGGGTGGGAGAAGAGAGGGGATCCCATTAGAGGAAGGGTCCCCAAACTGGGCAACTTTAAGACTGGTGGACTTCAACTCCCAGAATTCCT
>JANHGC010005754.1:16530-27153 GCA_027560395.1 Boaedon fuliginosus | reverse complement strand
CAAGCTCAGCTCTACTGAGGCCTGAAGCTCTCTAGCCAATAGGAGCAACGTATGCAAATTGGCATTATGAAGAGGAGAGGGATAAAGAGAACCTGAGCAAGGCCGGGTCATCAGCTAGTCCTCTATAAATGTTTCACAAAGTTACAGAAATTGGTATGAAAACTGCTAAAATAAATAACAAATCCTCAAATCCACATAACGCTAGAGGTTCTTCTGTTCTGTGGTTTGCAAACATTGTTATCTGTGCAAGAATTTAAAGGCATCTCAGAGGCTAAAATTAGATAGGGTAATATTAAAAGACTATGAAGACTGTTGCATGTTCATTGATTTAGACATTCTTTTCCTAGGACAACTCCATTATCCTGAACGGAAGTGTGATGATCAATGTATCCCGACTGCCAAATTCTTCTCACAAGGAACAATTTAACAATGGTGACTGGGAACGTTACAAGCTTTGTATGTGTTCGGATGGGACATTATTCCGTATTCCGGTTAAGAGCCGTAATATGGGTTGCCAAACCTCTCTCAACCCATGTGGTAATACGTATTAAAGGCAAATGTGGGTGCTATGGAAAGAAAAACCACTATATTTAAGTTCAAGCCACTGCATGTTTGCAAGCATGTTTTTAGTTATTTGTAGAAATATTAAATGAAGCACTTCTCACACGCAGATCTCCACATGTAGCACTGTTGATTAGGCCAGTCGTGTTTTAAGGTATGTTCTTTGCTGCATAGAAGTGCATTTTAGTTAAGGCAGTTAAACAGAAATGCAGAATGTACATTAGACCTCCTGCAACATTAATACAGAATTCATTTTTGTTTCTGGTATTTTTATCTTTGTAAATGTGCATTTCTCAGACATTATACTTGAGACCTTTATTTGGTCCCACTGTGTTGAGGCATCTGTTTTCTGAAATTAATATGCACTGAATTCCATGTTCTAATATTGGCTGGGGAATTCAAGTCATTATAGAAATTGATTATGGAAACGAAGTCTAAGACTGTCTATGGTTGAGCAGCTGCAGGTTCTTGGACTACCAGAACTCTGGTGGTGCAGTGGTTAGAACGTATTACTGGAGGCTAATTCTGATGACTGCCAGCAGTTCGGCAGTTCGATTCCCACTGGCTCAAGGTTGACTTAGCCTTCCATCCTTCCGAGATGGTAAAATGAGGACCCAGATTGTTGGGGAAAATATGCTGGCTCTGTAAACCGCTTAGAGAAGGCTGTAAAGCACCATGAAACGGTACATAAGTCTAAGTGCTATTGCTATTATTCTCTTCTCTTACCAAGTTAAAAAATCAAGTTTTTTCCAACTAGTACTTTGAATAATTTGAGTTTGGCAAAACTCGTAATAGGATTACACACCCCTGCTTCTGCCCAAACAGCCGTTGGTTCATTATGGAAAATATCCCAGTTTAAAATGTTTTTAAGTCTTTTGTTTTGGTTTGTCAGTTTCTTAGGCATGGCATTTGAAAATGCTTCTGGCAGAAGTACCATAAAAACTGAACAAAATTAAAAACATTTAAGACTGCCTTGTGAGAGTGCATGAAAATACACTGGTTTACTGCAAATAAAGTTCTGCTTTATTGAGATTGAGCAGTTTGAAGATATCCTCTCTGCTTATGTTGTGTCCTCCTTCACTCGGTCTTTCTATCCCCAGCTTCAGTTTTGAAATGGGATGTTGTCAATGGAAGGTCAAGGTTGAGAAGCTAGCCACAAAACGTCATCTGCAGCTTTGACTATATGCTTAATAGGCAAACTACTTGACACTATCTTGATATGGGCTGATAGAACAGCGGCTGTAATTTTGCTTTAGAAGCCCTGAATGCTGCTGCAGGAGGAACAGAGGGAGATGTAGCTGGGTACACAAGCAATTGGGCTGCATCAAGGCACTGATCCTTCTAAGGAACGTGGAATATTTAAAACTGCTAGACCAAAGCTACTGTTACCTCAAATATAGCAGGACATCTTAGTAAGCAGTAAAATTCAAGTATTCATGATACCGTTAACCTATATATGCATTTCTGAAGGGGTTAGACCTCTATTTGTGTCTATCAAGTTGTGCAGATGGCAAAAAAAAAAAACCTCGCTCTCGTTTACTACGTTTTGTTCAGTAAAGAGTCCTTTTCCCCAATTCATTTCTATAGAGAGAATACGTTGAGAGTTGTTGGTAAGTAGCGAATAATAATAGATATCTAGACTTTGGTACTCTGGTTGACGTATTTGAAGAAATGGTCATTTGGAACCAATTATCAACACGGAAATCGGATTGCTGATAGGCTGCCCAATGCCTGGTTGGTACTTGAAGGTGAGAAGCTGCTGAGGGTAACAGTATGCAGGAGAATGTGGTCAGCTTTGCAACGGGAGAAGCGATGAATGGAAATGTGGTGCACTAAAATGATGCTAGATGATTTGCAGTTTGGAATTTTAATGGAGTTCACAGAGAACATCTAATTTACAGCCTCACGTATTTTGTGGCATGGAATTAAGTCTTGTGAGCAAATCTCTCTGATTCATAGCTTTGTGGCCCTATTGTTATGCAGCAGTATTAGTTGTTGTTAATTTTTGTAAGTCACCCAGAGTCACCGAGAGCGAGTGGGCAGTCATATAAATGTTCTTAAATAAACAAAATTAACATGGGCAAATAAATTTATTGAGCACCACATCTGCTAGGTTCTGCTGTTGTAGTTTGATTTAACCCTAATTGAATTGTAAGCTGCTGGGCTCTTCCAGAAGAGCAGTACTGAATATAAATTGTAAATAGCGTTGATGTCAGTCATTTTGAAATCCGGGTGTTGGGGGTCTTTTTACTTGATTTCAGAGTTAATTTTAATTGGAATACTTTTAGTATATACTTGCACACCATGTAGGGAAGAGAGAAAAATTAGTATTCCAGTGTTGCACAAGCATTTGAATTAATGTTTGGTTGTTCTCGATCTACAGTCCTCATCCATGCCTTAAAGCTACATTCTGCTTAAATGTTTCATAAAGTTACAGAAATTGGTATGAGAACTGCTAAAATAAACAAACAAACAAATCCTCAAATCCACATAACACTAGAGGTGCTTCTCTTCTATGGTTCTTATCCGTGGAAGAATTTAAAGGCATCTCGGAGGCTTAAAGTAGATAATATTAAAAGAAGAAAAACTGAAAGCTTCATGATCTTTAAGACTATTCAAAGTACAGCTTTAAGATAGTTGCAAAACATTTTAAATGCAAGTTTGTTGTTCCATGATTAACTCATTTCATAACATGAAAAAATGTATTTGGAGGAGTATTTCGTTATGGACTGTACATGCTTTAATGCAGGGTTTCTCAACTGGCTGGAGAATTTTGGGAGTTGAAGTCCAGACATTTTAAAGTTGCCACGATTAAGAAACACTGCTTTAATATCACAATGAAAATTTAAAAATGTTAACAAAAAAAATGCTATCTGCCACTAGGCTTTGACAACTGCTTTGACAAATTCTAATATTTGATGTTGAGTATTTTAATTGTTTTGTATTTAATTGTTCATAATTATGTTTTAACATATTATACGTGTAGATGATTTTCCTTAAAAGGGGCTTTCAAATATGAGTAGATAGTCCTCCAATTATGCCCATAGTTGAGCCCAAAATTTCTGTTGCTATGAGACACTTGTTAAATGGGTTTTGCTCCATTTTACGGTCATTCTTGACACATTTGTTAAATGAATCACTACAGTTGTTAAATAGTAACACAGCTGTTAAGTGACTCGGGTTCCCCATTGATGTTGCTTGTCAAAAGACGAGCACGTGACCCTAGGGGACTGCAACTGTCATAAATATGAGTTGTCAAGCATCCAAATTTTGATCACATGACCGCTGAGATTCTGCAGTGGTTAAATGTGAAAATTGGTCCTAAGTCACTTCTTTCAGTGCTGTTGTGACTTTGAACAGTCACAAAACAAACAGTTGTTGTCAAGACTTGCTGTATAGGAAGTGTTTGGAATACTTAGCTCATCAATGGGTTATACTTCTCATCAAAATTCACAAGCTAGATGTACTAAACATGTCAAGGTTTGTTTTTTGATTAGAATATATCTTTTTGATTTTATTTTTATTATTATTTTTGGTCCCATGGCTTTAATAGGCCATATGAAAGAAAAAAGAATTGCAGTAAGAATTGCAAAGGAACTTTTGGGTCCCAGATATTTATTTACAAAGGAAGAATTGTCTGGTCTGCTGTACCAGTTTCTAATATCTAATACTGGATTCATAGACATAAAATCTCCTTAGTAAACTAATAAAAAAAGCCCATATGTATATTGAAAATGTTCTCACAGGGTATAGATATTGTGAAGATTGGAGGAATAGGAATGTTTCCTGTTTTAGAATGAAAAGTGTAAACTCCGCATCTGTCAGAGTCTCATTAAAGCAACTGTGTCTGTTCTCAGATTTTAGGCAAAAGTCTCTTCCAAAGATTTCTCACTGCAGCTGAGTGAACTGGGAAACTGATACAGCTGCTTTCACACACCTATGAATTTTATTAAGTTTGAAATTTAGCTTCTAAATTTAATCTGAAGCACTATACAGCCTTGTTTGGACAAGGACGTTGGCCAGATATTAATGGCATCAGCTTTTTCAATGAAATATTGGGATTAAAACATTATTGTACTTATTGCTACAATCTACTATCCATTTTAAATTTTGGAGCACATTGTAGAGCAGTATTTTTGTACTTTGCAGCATTATACTGACAGAATGACAGTTAATATTCCAATTAAATTAAAGCTTCTGGTCTTCTAATTCAAATCATCTATTCTATAGGCACACAATAGCTAACAGAACAAAATTCAGAATCTTTTTCGATATGATTAATGGTATTTAATAAATAATATTCAGTTAAAAATTAATCTGGTCATCACTTACCAATTTATTTTTCTACTGTGGTGCTGTTCTTATTTGAGGTTGCTACTAATAATTTATATAAAATGGAGTAATTTATTGTTAAACTATGCTATGTTGTGTATGTCAGTTTTTAAAGACTGCATTTATGCCTTAGATTTTATCATGTCACTATGAAGTTTGGATTTCCAAGTGCCAAAGAAAGTTCTGTGTATTTGTAAAATTTCCATTTAAATAAACAATATAAATTGATTTGTTTTGTTTCTTAACTCTGAATTGTCCCCAAAGTTGTGATACATGGGGATGTATGTAGCTCTAAAATAGTTCTCTCTTCCAACTGCCCCATGTCCTGTGTAATAATACTGGTCTGTTATGTAGCTCCTGAAACATTACTCAGCATGGATCAGAAGCATTGGGAACGTGAAGTAGATTTAGCTTGTGATCTTCAAATTAGAACAAATAACATCCTATATAAGCTATTTTGGGATTGACCAATTCCTGCTCTCCTTGGGCAAAATGGGCTGGCACAGGCAGCTGAAGGCTCAACACAACTACCTCTAGAGCAATATTTTTTTTCAAACTTGGAAGGTTTAAAATGTGTGGGCCTCAACTCCTGGAAGTGGCAGGAGAATTCTGGGAACTGAAGTCCACGTCAGGATTTTACAGCCAGGTTCAAAAACGCTACTCCAGAATTTTTATTTAATGCATGCTATTGAGACTGAATTTTTATTAGTGAGATAATAATGATTTATACACAACTAGACTGTATCAAATTCCAAGGAGGTGACACAACTGCAGTAAGCCGAAGTGCGCACTTCAGGTATGCCATATGGAAACTTTAAAGACAAGAAAGCAGGTAAACTGCTTCTGTCACAACAAGGTGTCACAGAACATTGGGGGGGGGGTAAGTTTCCCAGAAAGTCGGTGTAAATCAGTGAAGTAACTTTTTGCATTTACACCACCATGAGGACAAAGTTTAAGGCTATCAGTAGGTATTTAACACTTGCCATTATTATCGATTACAAAGGACTTAAGTATCAGTAATTAAATAGTACCAAATATTTAAGTAGTGTTAGAAATTCTTCCATTATGAATTCAACATTATTATATGCCGGTTTCTCTAAAAGTAATGGGGGGGCGGAGGGGAGTTGCCAACTTTTTGTAGGAGAAAAATTAAGTAGTAAGAGAAAATTTAACTACAAGCACAGAATTAAAACTATAATGTGTTTATGTAGTAAAATGTACCTGTGAAGTCTCAGCACGAGACCGATATGAATTGTTTAAAAAGGAAAGCAGGAAACTATTCACGTTTAATTAAATGCTTTATGTAAATTTATACTGTAGTAAATTATGGAACACTTTCACAATTTTGTTCCTCACATTTACAAAAAGCACAGATCATTTGGTTTGTACAAACCAAAAATCTTTCAGATGAAGGTTACATTTTCAGTATTCAATTTGAATGTATCTGACCCGACCCCAAAAAGAAAATGGTAAAAATAATAGTAGGTATTACAACTGATAATACCATTTCTGATGCTGAAAGGTAAACGCATAAAAGATTCATCAGTCTTTGGTACTGGACAATATAGACATTATGGGCCATTCGACCCTTCATGTATGTTTATTCACTTGATCATTTAAAAAACTTTTAAGAATTTCACATTAGAATAATGCACACACATCTTGATAGCATTTCTGTAGAAAAGATATTTTCAGCTTTAACCAAATCAGCGTACGGCCTTTTTTCCTTTAACAACAACGACAAAAAATCAATCATACTACTTTAAAAGGTGCCAAAAATTCAAAATGTATGAAAAATGAACAACTTTGATTACCTTTACTCGGATAGCATTACATACGTTTTCCAGAAAATGGCATTTTCCCTCTAGGAATCAGGGCAATTCTGAGGATGATTTGTTTAAATAGGGAGCTCAGAATTGCAAAAACTCAAAAATACAATTCCGACCCATATACCAAGTGGACCTTTCTCTCATTTTCCTTTGTATATCACAAAAGTTGTGAGCATAATGTCCTTAATAAGTTTTCGATGAGCCTGCTTTTACTGGCAAGGCCAATTCTTTGTATATTAAGAGAGAGAGGTTGTTGAGAGCAAAATGTAAGTCATATACGTCTCTTGATCAACTTTGTAATAGAAGCCACAAGAGGCCTGCCATAGACAAAAAAAACAGATGGCAGCCAGTGGCTTCGGCCATTTGGCCTTGTTTAACAGTGATTTCTGAACCCAATTGCTACTTCATTTTTAAATGGAAGACAGTACAGTTTTGAAGGGTGTCCTCTCTTGCTCTCTACCACTTGATGGGGTGTTTTTTGCACGCGTCAACAGAAAAAGTGAGAATCAGTCCCAAGAATGAACAAGACACAAGTTTGTTAACCTTATACTTTTCTTTATCAAAACTAGACCTCATAAAGTTCTTTGGCTGTTAACCTTTGTTACTGAAAGTCCTTTTATGTCTCAACAAAATTAGCCTGCAATCTATCCAGTATTTGTATCTTCCCTGTTGGACAGTTAAAAGGTATGGACTATGGCTGTACTAAATAATGTAGGTCAGGAGGTATTGGAGGAAGCATGGACTGGCTTGTGGTGTTACCTGCCTGTTCTCAACAGAGACTGGATAAAGGGAACTGCCCAGTCAACTTCCAACTCTACTCTGGAAAAAAAAAATGGACAACCAAAGTGATAACCCGTGAAAGGTCCATCTCTATAACTGCATCATTTGATCTTTCCAGTCTTACTACCTGGTCAACAGCTTGTGGAGCTCTGCCCCATTCAATCCCTGCTCCCAAGCCTTCTGAAGCTCATCTGAAGGCATCAAGAAAAGAAAAAAGAAAAGCTTCATTCCCACAGCTCTTGTTCTGGACAGAATCACATGTGCATATGGACCTCTTTGGATTCCAGTCCTTTTATTTTTCTTATTTTGTTTCTTTAGAAGTATCCAGTCCTAAAGAGGCTAGGTGTGTTTATGATATACATGGTTATTTTTTTCTTTACAAATACCTTTAAAAATAAAAATAAGTGGTTCACACTAATTTGTTATCAAAGCTTAATTTATATTCCTAAATTCTGAATGTTCATGTAGCTTTAACTTTCTGTAAAAGAAAAGGCAAGCTCATGTTTTATTGCAAATTTCACAATGAACTCCTGGTTGATTGAACAACGACCAATGGATTTTTGAATGCCGTTTCAATAAGTCTATAGCTACCTTAGTAAAAAAAATTTATAGAAATGTACATTGAACTGTATTATGAAGACTGATGAAAAGGTGAGACAGGATGTTTTACTTCATTCATCTACTTCTTTGAACTTTCCAGTCCAAACAGAAAAAATGATCCCAAATAAATAATGATGCTGCTTGATTAAGAGTAGATGTGCTCGTAATTGGCATTTTGCCGGGAAATTCAATACCTGGAATATAAACGCAGCCATGCCGAGTTTTCAGGCTAAGCTTTGATTCCAGTCTCTGAAATACATTCATACATTTAGGCTGTGTTTTGAAACAAGACTTCATTCTGTCTTTATCCAGATCATCAAAACATTCTGGGAACAAGAATAACAGTAAAATAAAAGAATATGCCACGTTACAAGTCTAAAACCCTTTTTAATCAGATGTTTAATTAGATAACCTGTACCTCTTAGCAAACTACAGCATCTGATTATGAGAAAAATCAGCGTTATTGCCAAATGGAAGTTACTATGGCATGTACAACTCTGTTCAAGCTGTAACAATTTATTAAGAGTTTCAATTAAAACGGTAGCCAATAATTGCTTATTAAATAAAAATGAAGTTGGGCACTGCCAAAGAAAACCCTACTTCGAGATTTTCCTTCAAAAACTGGCATCGTAAAACAACTATTACTAACTAGCAATAGTTCTACATAGGCAAACCCCCTCCCCCCCATCACTTTCCCTGAAATGCTATGCCAGAGACCAAGTCAATTAAAAATTAAGTTACATGGTTACTTGAATGCGACAAAATTATTTTCTATAATACCTTTCCTGCTGAAATCATTCCTAGATGAAGCTTTTTTTTTTTTTTAATACACATATACAAAGTTTAGACAGCAATATTCACATTAGTCACAGTGAGGATGCTGGCAGGTTCACCATCTGTAGTGTAGAGACAAAATGCAAAGCAGCCTTTCGGAGAGAACAAGGGCACACAGCAAGCAGAGCTGGCCTGTTAAACAGCAAACACCCCCCAAAAAATCCCTGAAAATGGGATACAGTGCAGGAAAAGCAGCATGCGCTTTATATACAAAGAGAAGTTTATGGCTAATGGTTGACATTAACTGTAGTAACAAAGGCTCTTGAGCAGCTGTGCATAGTTAAAATTCCTATGTCATTTGTTTCTCTTTATACCACTCCACAAATTCATCCAGCAACACTGGCCCTTAAAGAAAGAAGGAAACAATTTTGTAAAAAAAAAAAACATATTGCAAAAAAAAACACACAAAAAGGCATAGAGAGATCACAGATACGATGTGAAATGGTTCTTTTGTCTTTCCTGACCATACGTACATGCTCCGTCTTCGTCATAATTGCTGAGGTCAAGATTAATGGATCGGCTGAATTCCAGAACATTGCACCATTGGTCCTTGTTGATAACTTTGTACTTAGATTGCTACTTAAGACAAAAACAGCAGTTATTCAAAACGCCTCTTGAACAAAAGCCACTGGGAACTAAAAATGCAAAAAGCTAATTTTGCAAACATAATAGAAGGTGTGATATTCTTTAATGCAATTATTATTCGCAATAACGTTTAAGGCTACCAAGCAGCAGAAATGATCTGCCCTCCAAAACAAGACAAAAATCAGATGAAAGGAAGACACCATCAAGAAGCCATTTTTCTGGGATACGTTGCACAGAATATTTTAAAGAAATCTTTGCCTCTTTCACAATAAGCAAGCCTGCAAAATACTGTTGCCTGCTCTTCTTTTTCAGAAATCACAAATATATACTATGTGTATTAGTTCAGCCTCAATATAATGGTTCGCTTCAGAGAGTGTCTGTTAGATTGCATTTGCATAATTACATAATGGATGCAAAAGACATTACAATAAAAACACAATTTAACAAGCAAACCTCAAGTTAATGGACATTACTCCTAGCAAAAATTCCAAGCAAAAAAAAGAAATATCTAATTTATATATAACTATTTGTGTTAATTGTAATTGTAAATATAGTTATTGGGTAGTAACATTTTCAATTAATTCACTGTCAATACTCAATTTTAATTTTAATGCTGCACTTAAAAGAAGCACATAAAAAATTATTTTCTACTTGTACCTCTAAGAACTGATGAAATACTGGAAAGAGGGGCCACGTTTTTCCTAAGAGGAGTCCTAGCATACACTTGGCAGTATTCATATCTAGGCTTCGCTGGTCTTTTTCCTGTCAGAAGGAACAAAAAGTACCTGTCATATTGCTTAGTTGAGCTAAGAGTCACATCAACTTATTCCTCAAAGAAGTATAATCCAGCTCTTATCTTTTATCTAGCATTTCCTTGAGTTTTGTTTTCATCAATGCTTGTGCAGTGAAGCTAGAGTTCCTAAAGATTTAACTGATTGTTCTTACTTCAGGATCTCTCTTTAACAAACTTCCATCCATTGCTTCTTTATTTATTTATTTTATTTTATTTATTACAATTTTATGCCGCCCAACTCCTGAAGGACTCTGGGTGGCTTACAACATGGATAGCAATAGCACTCAGATGTTATACACTGCTTATCAG
>JANHGC010005752.1:31883-42938 GCA_027560395.1 Boaedon fuliginosus | reverse complement strand
ACGGGGCCGGGAAAGGGAGGTTCCCGCTAAGCTGCGCTGTGACGGGAAACTTGTGCGCTGCGGTGTAATATTTTGTGTGCCAGCGCACGCCAGCGCAGCTTAGCGGGAACACAGGTCACAGTTGTCTCCCTCCTTGGTGAAATGAATCAAATAGAATTATATCAATTTCTAAATTTGCATGTGTATATGTACATTTCACTATGCAAAGCTGTGTACTTTTTTTTTAATCTTCTTGTCATTTATTTGTAAACAGCCATCCTTAATCTAAATCATGAAGAACCAATGTGAAGGAGATGGGGGGGAAAGCAGACTTATGCAGGATTGAGTCTAGCGTTCAATTCTTCCAGTGTTCTACACAAATGAAGGAAAATGGAGAGGCCCAGGCAGAAAGGCTTGTTCTGAACCCTAGCCAATTAGTTTGAACTTTCTGAATCAATTACATGTGTGTGTCACAACTTCAAGCTTGCTTATATTCAGTGCTTGTGGTGTAGTTTGCAGTGCCTTGGGTCACTTTAGAGGAATAGAGTTGATGGCATGGTTGAAATGATCTGAATGAAAACATATGATGGGAAGGATAAAAGCAGATGCCATTACTGTTGGCATCTGCTACCAGCCATGGAAAAGATGTAGATCATGTTTTCCAAAAGCAAATTATAGGTACTTTAAGGAAGTATGATGTAGTCAAGATCCAAACAGCATCATGCCAGAATACAAGATATGGAATAAGTTCCAGGGAAGCAGTTTTCAGTTGAAAGCTTGAAAAATTGTCCCAACAGAAGATCAGTACAAGGAATGGTGGGTTCCTTTCCATTATGACTTCAGAGACTAGATAACTACCAGATTGGGATGCTTTAATTGGAACCTCTGCACAAGACAGGGGAAACGGAATCTGTCAGCTGCTCCCCACCCTGGGATTCTATTATCCTTATGACAATGGGGCTGTATTAGTCCTAACGTCTGTTGTGCTTCCAAGATTATATTAATCCACGTAGCTGACATTTTATTTCCTTCATAAATTGGAGGTATCTCAAAAGGATCGGTGTCTGATCTTAATTCAGGAAGATCAAAGGCGTGTCTGGGACGCCTTGCTTGCCATTCCTGTTTGGAGAGAGGGAAGGGGAGCCGCGGTTTGCGGCCTCGCAGCGCCCTTCACCTGGCACGAGTGGCGTCTGGTGGTTTCTGCGCTTGCTAAAGCAGCGCTTTGTCGGGCCAGGGAGCGAGTATGTGGGCATCGACCACTTTGGAAACAAATATTATCGGCTCCTGCAGCACAAAACCTGGGCAGGTCAGAACATTAAAGAGAGAAGAATTGTGAAAGCTGTCGGTCTAAAAGAATACCAGTATGAATCTGGAGCCATTCCAACAGAGTGGGAAGGTAAGACTTTATTGGCATTGTTGGGGAAAAGCATGACTTACTGACTCCCACCTCTCCCAAGTTGCACAGAAAAGGCACAAGACAACGTTTCTAGCCTAACCCTTACTAATATAATAATACAATTTTGTCTTTCTTGACATTTCATCTCTTCAGTTTGTCCAGGCATAATTTTCTCTTGTACAGTGCTGTTCCATTTTAATAGATACACCGCTCCCCCACTCCCCGGAAATGGAACTTGCAGATAGGAATGAACCTTAGATACATAAACCTAGATTCAAAAATCAGTTTAAAAGTATTGAGTTTAAAAAAAAACTGGGCAAGTTAATATAATGTCTGAAAGTTGGATAGAAAAATGCAAGACTCAGCTCTGAGTGCATTTTGAAGTAAGAAAAGCAGTTTTGATCGAATGACCCTTGACAAGTACGCATGTAAGCTAAACATCTTTTTAGATGGTTTTCCTAAGATTAGGGTAAGTTTGCACATCTAAGATTCTTGTTATCTAGGAAATAAACCATGTGTGGCAAAATACACTTTTAGTTGCATTTGCTTTTTTAATACAACACTTAAGCATCCTTATAATCACTATAGAATTTTCTCCTTTTTCTGATTATTGCAGTACTGAATTGAAAGGATTTGTGAGGAGCATAGAAATAAAGTGTTACGAATAAGCTGTAGTCTCTTTTTTTCTTTAAACACGGCTCCTTTTAGGGAATGTGGAGAAAACGTTCAGAGTGCTTTGTTTTCTCATCCATTATTTAAGCAAAGAAGGTGTGCAATGTATTTTTGTTTGTGACAAAGAGAACAAGATAAGAACCCAGGTGCTTAAACATGAAGAGCAACATTAACTGGATTTTTTACTTAACATTTCAGCTGGTAAATATTTCAGTTTAGAGACTTTGATATAAAAAAATCTCAGGCCACATTTTGCTTTTTCTGTAAGAGAACTTTGGGTTTTAATGGCTGCAGCATTTATGTAACTTTGTGTTCAAAACATTACTTCACTACATCAGTTCCAATTAAGGAAGATATTTATTCCAGTTTTTAAAAATTATCCTTTATGAAGCTATGGGAATGTATCTTTTCCCATTCTTGCTAATGTGGAGTGCCCATTACAGTTTACATGCATTACAGAGTTTTGCCTTTTGGCACATAACGTACATTACAGGAAACTGTGGTTGTACATGTTTGTGGATGAAATTATTTTTAATTTTTGTGCATTTCTTTAATGGAGTAAGCATCTTGAGAATTTAATGAACAGAAAAGCAAACTGTAAATTTGAATGAATAAGGTGTGAGCATATTTCATATCTAATGCGAACAAAAAAAATTGCAAACACTTCCTTCAATTGATTAGTTTGGAAGTTTTTTCTCAAGCTTAATTATTACAAGAGACCATTTAAGCAATATTTAATTCATGGGCCAGAGGATTCCCATTACTAAGTAAATAACTAAGTTTATAGTTGTACTGTAACCACAAGTCATAACATATAATGTACCATAAAATAAAATACAATAACCACAGATAATAGTACACTGGTTAGACTTGATACAGAAAGTATATGTTTCTATGTTTCTCAAAATGAAGTAGCACTTATAACTGTTTTACAGATTTCTTCAAGCTAATTTTGCCCAGTAAAGCTTGAAATCTAATAACATTAGAAACTGTTTTCCTTCTCCTTATTAATATTCTGTAAAGATAGGCAAAGAGTACATTTAAACAATAGGACTACATTGTTGCTCATACATAGCAAGACATTCTTGGTAGATAATAGCCAAACTACAGTACTGAATTCTTCAAAGACTGTACGATTCATCTTTCTGCTTGGGATGAATAGAAATTAACATTGGATGTTCACTTCAATCGATTATTATTATTTTGTATTTCCTTTGTATATGTGCTATAAAATGTGGATATATTTTGTGTCATAAAATCTGGGTATATTTTACTTATCAACCCTTTTAAATAAAAGTGAGCTGATGATTTTTGCCGAACTCCAACAAAACTCCCAACTCCCATCAGAAGCTTGAACATGAGTGTTCCTTGTTCAAACCAGGAACATAATAACAGGGGATAGGAATGCTTTTAATTAACATATCTAGGGAACATCCATATTTACTTTGCCTAGGTTTCTTTTTAAGACAAAATGCAAGGCATTATTTTTTTCAGTGCAGAAAATAGTCATAACCTTTATAGTTTTTAATTCTCAGCAGACACTGTTTGTATCTGAAGACAGAAGATGTTATTTCCATTTTCCATATTGTTAGTCTTCATGAAAAATAGTCACTTTCAGTGCCTTTGGAGACATCAGCGTTTCTGTTTTTCATGCTGTATTTTACAGTCTGTGTGTTCAAGTTGGTCCTTCTTTGTTTAATGGGTAACATTTAGTGATTAATGAGAGTTTTAATTTGCATGCCCACTTTTACGCTTATTACAATGCGCTATATGCCACTAGGAGTCTTAAAGTTCAATGAAAATCTCATGCATACTAATGAGAATGCAGATGAGCACTCAAATGAAAGAATGCCAAGGTCTCAAGATATGAAATGTCCAGTTTATCTTGCTTATATTCTGCTTAGAAAATGTGGTAGCATTATTATGAACACATGCTGCAGATAATGCTATACCATATTTATAATTAAAGACAACTGTTTAATTAGGTGATTTGAACTACAATGGATTTATAAAACTGGAGGAGCATGTTGCAAAATTGGACTCGGTCTCTATGTTTCTACACTTTCTTTGTTCATTTTGGGTGGGAAGATATTGTTCCACTTAGAAATGATTTTGGCTGCCATTCCATGAAAGTGCTTTGTTTTGTTAGGATAGAACTTGCAAAGTTTTTTTTTCCCCTAAAAACAGATGACACATTGGCTATGTTTCAAAATTTGAAGAACAAGGGACAGTTTTACTAACAATTGCTAAAATGGGGTCTGCTTTTATTTCATCGTTTTTTTCTAAACTGAAGTAAAGATTTCTTGTGCAATTCACATACTGTAGCAGAAATTCTTTGAGAATTACTAACGTCCAATAAAAGCATTGGATTTATTCATGGGGGGGGGAGGGGAAGAGATTTATTATTTTAGTGGATTATATAGACTTAACATCTTTCACAATCAGCACTGTTGGAAGACGTGAAGGGACAAGTTAAGGATAAACCATCATGAAGAAAATATATCTTATGCGGCTAGGAGTAAAAAATGACTTGATGACAGATAATCAATCAATAGTAGCCAAGTTTGAGTATACTGAGTAGTATATATTGGAATACTATGTTTTTGAAGAATAAAGAAGTAAAGAAATCTGTGAGGTTGTTTCTTGTTATAATAAAATTGTATTACTCATTTTTAAGTTCATTCGTAGCTGATTGTGAAAGATATGTCAATTAATATCAGAAATCAATAGTAAAAATAGCCATCCATATTGGTCTGGTATTGAATCTTGTACAAAAACCATTTATTTATGATTTCATTATCTCATTTTATGCTGATAGTTCTCAGTCTCGCTCTCTCCTTCCCAGCAGAAATACAGTTCTTGCAGATAGAAAAGAAAATGGTGATCTGAACGATACATTATTTTTATTGGAAGAGTTTATTGTGAATTATTTGCTTCATTTTAAATAAGTTTGCAAGTCCATCTTATTCAGGTTGGCATTTTTAAATCAGAACAAATTAAAATAATTTGGATGAATAAAATACATTTTAATATTTTTTAAAATGGAAGACAATTATGCATATTAATTTTTTTAACCAATTTTTCTGTTTCAGTGATTCAGTTCTGGTCTTTTTAAATATCAGTAACATCACAACTTCTTAAGCAGATAATGGTCATTTTTTTAGGATTGGTTTATATCCTGCTTTAAAAAACAACTTAACATAGCTTCCTGGTATATTTACAACTGGATGTTGTGGTTTAAAGAGTCTAGAATAGAAATAAAGTGTTGAATGGGATATTTATTAGTTCAGCCTATACTCAATCTTTCAATTAAAGCAGCTTGATCGTTAATGCAAAAAAAAGACAAATATTAAATATGAAAATATTCAGCATACAAAGAAGCACTATGTTCAGTTTTAGGGAGAGAAGAGATGGCATGGGCTCTTCACGAGGAAGTCCAAATATTTTGAGTTTTGTTCTAGAGTTTTGTTCTATAAGAATACAAAACATTTGTTATATTCTGATGGAATATTTCTAATAGGGCTAATTTGTTCTGGGTTAAAAAAACATTTGTTTTTTTAATTTAGGATTTTATAATGCTGCTTCTGTGACTGTTTTAAAATTAGGGCTAAATTCACTGATGATAATGAAATGATTTTATTTGTTGATTTAAAAAATAATAATTTTGTATATAGGTAGTCCTCAATCTACAACCATTCTTTTAGTCACCATTTGAAGATATAATAACTTTGAAAATAGTGACTTATGACTGGTCCTCGTATTTAGGACCAGGACAGCATCAAATTTCAGGTACTTGACAACTTGCATGTATTTATGAGAATTACTGCATTCTGGGGTCATGTGATTGTGCTGAGATAGGTGGCAAACAAATTTAATGATAATTTGTGACTTTTCCAGCCAGCTTCCAACAAAGAAAGTCAATGGAGGAAGCTGGATTTGCATAACAATCACATGATTTACTTATGACTCGCTTAACAAGCATGGCATCAGATTGTAAAATCAGCCACAACTCATCACCCACCTTGGAAAGTCTGGTCCTAATTGTAGCCATAAGTCAAGGATTACTTGTAAAAGTTAAAAATAACTTAATTAACTTTAAAAAAAAAGTTATATGGAAATGCAGCTTATATTGTTGATGTACAGTAAATATCAAAAGAAATATAAGAATGACAGATATTTGATATTTTTTGTTTTTAATTTTCTTAGCATGGATGAAGAAAAGAAGAAGCAATCCACCTACACTTGAGGTAAAATGTGTTGTTACATATACTGTATAGATTGTTTCAATTATATTTTTATTATGTCCAGGCTCAACTTCCAGCCTTTTCAGTCAGACTTTTGTCCTCTACTATCATCCCAGTGTTAATTATTAATTGGCACAATAACGATAATTCCTTGGCTTCTATACCTATCTCTGTCTCTTGAGGGCCCCCAAAAGGTTCTATACTACTACTGCCTATAATTTGGAGGGGGAAGGGTTGCTGAATTTTCTCAAGTTTTTCTTCATGACCCTTAAAGTGAGAAATGGCTGGAATAATTAAGTGACATTTTTCCCCATCTTACAGCCAAAAGCAGCACTGCTCCTTCTTCACCAGATACATTTGTCCCAAAAAACTTGGAAAAAGGCTGGAATATATAGGAAGAGGGAGAGAAGGAATGAGAATGAGAATGTTGTTGTTCTTGAAGTTACAGCATAAGTGATCTTAAAATCTGAATGGTGAACCTAGTCCAAAGAAGTTAGCTATTCCTTTCTGTGCCTCCTCCTCTAAGGCATGTGTAAATCTGTGTGGCAGGTCATTTGTATCTTGATATTATTATTAAGACATTTTTTTCTAAAATGGCTGCCAGATAGATTGATTTGGTTTCTGTATTAGACAGCCTCTTGACAACACCTGCTGATACAGTAATGCTTTTTGACAGCTGTTGAAGGGAGGGGTGCTTGTGACCATATTTCTTGTTGAAGTTGTTCTATAGCAAATCTCCCTGCCCACATTTTTCACTGAGGCAAGTGACAAATTATCCTCCCCCAGTTCCCACTTTTTGGGAAATGTGCAAAGAATTTAAAATGTCAGTTATTGTATTTTATTGAACCTTTATTCTACTGTCTTACTTATTGCCCCAATAGATTCATTCCCAAATCTTGCCACTATACTTAACACTGTTTTCCTGGGAATATCACTGTTCCTTTTTCCTTTTTCTCTGCTCTCTTCTGTTCCTATCTTTGCAATCCTCTATCTGCACCATGTAATCATGCACCATTTAAGACCCTGGGCTTGTTGACTGGTAAGCCAGCAGCCCAGGTTCGAGACCCGAGTGCTGTGCAACGTTCTCACCCCAGCTTCTGCCAGCCTAGCAGTTGGAAAGCATGCAAGTGCGAATAGATAAATAGGCACCATTTTGGTGGGAAGGGAACAGCCCTCTATGATGTCATGCTGGCCACATGAGCACAGAAATGTCTTCAGACATTCCTGGCTCAGTGGCCTTGAATTGGAGATTGGCACAGCTCTTTGTTGTCAGCAATGACGTGGAGTAAAATCTACAAGATTTTACAAGAATCTACAAGATTCTTAGCCTGTAATCAGGCTAAGAAACAACAAAATAAAACCCAGTAAAAGTGGCAAAGGTTGTGAGTGGGAAAGAATCCCTCTTAATGGATGAGTACAGATCCATTACAGCATACTTCCCAAATCTGGCATTTTTCTAGTTGCTTCATCATCAACTTATTTTAAAATACTTGGCTGTATGAAATTACATTTACTTACTAGCAAGCTGTAGATGCTTTCCTTACACATTACACTAACAGTGACTTACGCCCTAATCTCTTCCTTATACTGCTGAATGCACTCAACTCATCGGATGCCTCTGGAGACGATTGGAAACTGCAGTTGGTATAAATTGTTGGGGATTACCTGCCAAGAGAATTTTATAACTGCGCTTTGACCCCTGTATTACTTTCCAGCAGATTTCCAGGTGTAACTCAAAATACTGGTCTATAAAGTCTTACACAGCTTGGTGCTAAGGTATCTGCAGGATTGCCTTCACCTATTAGAAACAGCCCTTCTGGTAGGTTCTTAGACGCTTCTGGTTATTTTGTATGTTACTTTTGCAAGGAAAGGGAAAATGGAGACCAGGAGATGCGGTTTCTTGGTTGCTTCACCAGGAATAGGGGATAGCCTTTCCTTGCAAAAAACTCAAGACATTTCTTTTAATGTTTCAGAAGTAACTTGAGATGCTACTCTTCTATAAATATGTGACTAATTGTCTACATGTTTGAATTTTCAATGTGACTTTTACTTATTTCTCTTGTACTTTGGTTGTGGTATTTTTTTCTTACTACTATTGTTATTCTACTCTAGTTATAATTTTGATTTTGTGGTGCTTACTGTGGCTGTTTTAATGGGCTGTATGCTTTTTATTGATTTGCTGTAAAATGGAATGAGTCTGTTGACTTTGGAGAATACAGTTAGCATGAAACAATGAACGAAAGAATGAGTGTTCATACATTACGCTAAGCCAAAAATAAGAAGGCAGGCACAATGAGTTAATAGAGCTTAGTGTGATTGTGACACTTAGTTTGTTGAATTGAAGAAAACTCTGGTAGTAATATTTGGAGAGTTTTCCCCAATACTGTCTCTCTCATGATACCTGCCACATTAAAAATAGCAATGCTATTAAATAAAGAAAATCCAAAGGGGGAAAAAAAATTAAAAGGAAGAAGGGAAAAGTGTAAGAAAAAGAAAAGTTTGTGCAACCAGCAATAATTCTATTTCAGTACGATTCAAAAAAATCATATTAGAGGTATTCAGTTTTAATTTTCTTCCGTGTTTTAGCATAAGATGCCTTCTTCTACCATGGACCCTTTAGATTTATGGGTCCCTTACTTCCAGCATGTCCTCTCCCTGCAAGCAATGACTATAGGAGCTAGGAGAGGTAGGAAGAGTTGCCCAACACATTGAGAGGGTTGCCAAATTTGGGCTGGTTGTTACAATATATCTTTTCCTAAGCTATTCACTTTAGGATAACACAGCTGTATCCTTTGTATCTTTTTTTTCAATCAAGGGTCAGAAACAGTTGATCAAATGGGCTCCATCTAATGCTAATAATAAACAATTGCATCCTGCGAGGTTGCCTTTACCACCTTAAAACAATACCTCCTTATCCCAGGTTCTTGGGAGGGACTCAGTAGTGGATAAAAATGCCAAATCCAGCTGAAAAATCTGGCAGACTGTACTACCAAACATCAAAATACTTCCATGGAATGCCAAGAATTCATGTTATCTCTGTGAATCACTGGTGGCTTGACGTATTATTTGGAGTTGAGAAATGGACAGGCAAAATATTTTGCATCCAATTTCTTTTTGTGTGTGTGTCTTTGTTTCTCTCTTTCCATGCCTTAAGCTCTCTTTAAATAAAAGTCTGCTGGACTTTTGGCAGGTCATTCTGTTATGTTCAGTTACAGTCCATTTCTGATTGGAATACTGTAAGCTGGGTGAGTTAAAGACTACTGAGCTTATTAGAGTAAAAATACTGTTGATTTTCCCCAAAACTGTTTTTTTAATGAAAATATCCTGAGGAGATAGGTTTTAATATGAAATTGAATTCATTAATGTTTTCCTTAGCTGGTATGGGAGGTCTGAAAATGGTTAAAAATAAAAAGTATGGTAAAGAACTACTTTTCATTTCTAATGTGCTATGTGTTTGCTATGCAGTAATAAAAACTAAGTGGCTTTTGAATTGCACAGTTGGATACAAGGTGAAATGTTAAAGAGAAGAAACTTTCCATGACAGCTCCTGTCTTCTTTCAAACTATTTCGAGCATTTCCATAATTATTTGTTTTGACAGCCTTCTTGTCAAGGAAGGAAAATGTACTTTACTGAGTAGCAATAAGCATAAAGTTTCAATTATTATCTCCCCACCATCATCCCTAGAAGAGAATAATTAAATTGAAAATTACATTATGTTTAGTTATCATAGTGTATGCTCATCTTCTTTATTTGATTGTAAGAATATTATTTATTTCAGGAATAGCATGAGAGAAACTTAACTCCAGTCATGGTGATTCATTTTCATTGAATTCTAAGTTCCTATCATCCGACTGCAGGATGGTTTAAGAATTATGTTTTCAGTGACACTTTGTCTGCATACTTTATTTACGCTTGCTTGTTTATATATTTGGTTTCTTAAATGTAGGCTGTAACGTTTTTGATTAATTGACTAGATTAGTCATTTAAAAGCTTTTTATTAATTCCTCTTTAATTAAAACAGCAGGCATATTTTCTTACTTCCAGTGAATAACCTATGAGAATGGCAGATGCATAAGAAATTGTGTCTTTGTAGGATGGTGCTTAGAGCACATAATTTATGTTTCTTATTAAAATGAAAGGTTTGTTATCTTTCTGAACTGTTTGAAATAGTACAAATAGTGTATAACTTATACAGTAAGTTATAGTTTGTTTGACTATTTGTTTATTAAATAATAATTGTCTGAATTTCTACATGTTAAGAAATAAGCTGCCAATAATATTAAAATATAATACTATAATAATATACTACTACTGGCTGTTTGTGGGCAATTACACTTAGAGATATTTGGAGAATGTATATGCACACATGAATGTGTTCTGTACAGAAGCAATACTCAAATGTGACTCCCACTTCTAGTAAGATTTCGCCAAGGGGGAAATGCAGGGTGGAATAGCTTGGCACAGCTCTCTCCCATGTTGATTGGGAACCATCAACATGGGTTGGGGGAACTGGTTGGGGGAACTGGGATTTCTCCAGACAGTCATCACTGAAGGAAAGCAGGAACGCTCCACATGAAAGGGGCTCCTAAGTTACAATAGTAATGTTGACAGAGAGTTCAATCCTACATAGGGAACGATTTCATCTTATGATGTATAATTTTTTTCTGTACTTTTTTCTGTAAAAGTAATTTCTGCAGCAGATAGCTTGGTTAATCTGGGTGGGGAAAAAACTAAGGGTTGCAGCTGATAAGTTCCCCTTGACC
>JANHGC010005749.1:18518-38525 GCA_027560395.1 Boaedon fuliginosus | reverse complement strand
CTTCTTTTCAGTTTGTCATTTCACTAAGGATATATTTTCATAGATTCTCATAGATGTAACCCATTCCATAAGATTATTTTTTTCAGTTGTTTTCAAGCAGCTTCCCTGTCCTTTCTCCATTCATTCTATTGCAAGAGTAATCTGTCTTCTAATATTATCCAGACTTTTCCCCACTATATTTATTCTTTCACTCCAACTTCTTTTGGAATTTTTTTCCCCTTTCATATCCAATTTCCACCAAAATTCATTCTTGATGCTACCAGAAACTAATTGCTCTCACATTCAGAACTATCATGTTTGTATTGTTGCTGTTTTAATTGTTTATTTGTGTTCGGCTCTTGGTGACTTTATAGGCAAATGCTCTCCGTGTGCAGCACGGCTCCTTTAAATTGCTGGATCTTCATCTTTGTATCAGCTTCGACGGAATGAAGCCAGCCTGTTCTTTTCTTGCCCTTTCTTCCTGATCCACTAACTTCCTAGCATCACTGACATCTCCAATTAATTTGCACACATCGCATGGCCAAAGTAAATCAAATCACAGTAAATTACTTTCACTAATTCTCTCTATCTTTCTTCATGCTTTCTTCATGCTTTTAAATGTATTTCTTTTCCATGTGTATGTTAGAGTTAGGCTTAAAGCAAACATAACCTTTTCTAAACAGACATTCCACTGTCTCCTTTTCATTATGCCAGACAGTTGTGGAGTGGGCAGGGCTGAAGCTGCTGGCAGCAGTGAAACCACATCTTCCAGGGATACAGTTGCAGGGATGAATTTATTACTTTAAAAAAAAACAGTTGGCCACATGTTGTATAGCCTGCTCTGTGGTTTCCTTCTTTCATATGTACCCATAACAAGTTGATGTGAACTAGTTCTTCCCATTACACATTTAAGGACTTTTATTCATAATTAAGCCTACACCTTCCCTTTCCTGCATATATCCAAAAATTAAATTATAAGAGAAGACCATCATCATTCAACTGTTGCATTTTCCCACTTTCATCATTTCACAAAGATATATCATGGCTACTTTTCTTTTGGTCATTTCATTATTCATGCTCTTTGCATGCATTCCTCTGGTGTTCCAAATTTCAGTTTTCCAATACCAAGGTCATCAACAAATAGATATATTGATTTTGCCCACACTACAATGGAGAACGTAGAGTTGAGGTTAACAGCCTGAATTGTTACTATGTCACATAGTAACAGTGTTCCTTGCTAACACCTGGTCAGCTCTGACAAGTCAGTATCCTATTGCCTGCATTCCATAAACTAGACGATACATGCTTTAGATCCAATTCTGAGAAGCACAAAAGTATATTTTTAATACTGTTTTTCTTCTCAGAGATCATTGTGTAATAAATAATAATCCTTATTTTCCTTACAAAAAATATTTTATTGCTGCCTTTCAGTAAACTTGCATGTTTATTTAAATGTTGTCAGTAAATTAATAACCAGAAAGTTGAAAACTTAAAATACTTGGATCCATGGATAATTCACTGAAGAAGCTACAACTTTCTAGGACAAGGTTAATCTTACCCGTATGATGATAGCCACTGACCAGCGGACTGTGTTGCTGAAATACCTACGTAATAGCCGCTATGATATCTTTGAGAACACATGCAAGCAGCTGGAAATCGAGTACTCGCCTCCTCCACAATACCGGCGGAAAATCACATGGCGTGCAGCTGTCAAGAAGGAATTTCGAGCCGTGGTAGGTTAAGAACGGCTGGCGCAAAATGACCTATGGGAACAGCTTGGGCGATGGTAGCTTCTATAGTGTAGAGAATTGGCTTGGGATAGGCATGTCCCGCTCTTCTGCATAGGCTTCACACAAGGAAAGAGGCTTGGAAGGCCATGTTTGGATCCTGTCCAATGAGTGAACAGCATTTCTGTCCCCAGTGTTAGATAGGTGGGGAAAGTAGGAAAGCCTAAGTGGCATGGCTAAGCAAAGAAGTACATCTTCAGCAGCAGCAAACAGCTGGTGGGTGGAGGGCTTTCCCTGCCTTAATCTTTGCAGGAAATAGCATGACTGAGCCAGAGCTTATTCCTTTGACCATTATCAGTTGCTTTCATGTTTCACATTCAGATAAAATGGGGCAGACTACATTATGGCTTGGTCCTTACTGTCTCATTGTAGCCATTGTAGACATAGGAATGGGGACATTCCATGTATGGTGGCAGTGGAAGCAGAAACTGCTTATTTCTCCAGAGTGAAAGGAACTAAATCCCCAATTAAATCTCTCCTTTCCATTAATATTCAGATCTACAAAGAGAAGCAAAAGCTAAGAGCTCTGGAAAGACTGAAGCAGATGGAAAAGCAAGATGAAGGAATAAAGGAGCAGGCTCAGCCAAAGGAGGAGACCTCAAGCTGAGCTGGATATGCCTTCTGCCGATGGGAGAAGCTCAAACCAAAGAATGAATCTTGAAAGATAATAAAACATTGAACACCAACTTTTCATCTACATCTGTGTATGTGCAAATACGCACACATTCTCTCTTTTTTTTAACTTCATGTGCATGTTTAAAGATGTTAGATCAAGGATCTTCAAGCTTATCAATTTTAAGATTTGTGGACTTCAACTCTCAAAATTCCTCAGCTAGCATGGATTCTGGGAATTGAAGTCCATAAGTTTTAAAATTGTCAAGTTCAGAGACTCTTGTGTTAGATATTAGTTATTTTTCCAGTTACCTAAACATTAGCAGGGATTGATCTACCATTCTCAGAGTCTGAGGAAGGAGATCCACCAAATTGGATTTAATCAAAACTATTATTCACTGTCCTCTTCCTGCAGGACTCCGCCACGTCCCACTAGCAGATGACAAGTCCAGCGGCACCCTGGTTCTTGTGATCGGTGCAAAATGGGCTTTGTTTTCATCTTCCCAGAGAGCCTTGGTTTCTTTTTTTTTTAATTGAAATGGAGACCCTCAATTTATGAGTCCAAAATATTCCATTATTTTGTCAGAACATGGGAGTTTATACCTGACTGTCAAGCTTAATTTTTTTTCCTGAGTAGTCCATATAAAAATGCTGAAAGACTTGGCCGAATTCAGCCTAAGAAATAGGAGCAGAACTTGGGCTCTTTTTTGCAAAGAACCTATTACATATCTCAGGGGTTTTATTTCACAAAACTTGCTTTTTGTTTTCAATAAATGGTCATATGAGATTAAGAAGGAAAAAATCTGGAAATGCTCAAGCGAAAATATTTACCTTGTTAGGTTTTTCGACTTCCCCAGCTTTGTACCATCAGAATAACAGAGTTGGGAGGACATCTTCCAGCCCAATCGGCTGCACAAGCAAGAGACTCTGTGTGCCATTCTGCACAACTGCCTGTCCAATCTCTTCCTAGAAAGCTCAAGTGATGGATCAGCCACAAGTTCTGGAGGCAAGCCTCCACCGATTCTCATTAGGAATTTTCTCCTTAATTCTAGGTTGGTTCTCTTTTTGATTGGTTTCTATCCGTCGCTTCTTGTCCTGCCTTCAGGTGCTTTAGAGAATAGGTTGACCCCTTATTTTGAACATGAATGACATCAGATTGCAGGAGGGAAATAAAAGTGGCAGGTTCCTGGGATGTAGGTCCCTTGTGCTCTGCTGCACAGTAGGTAATGTCGGTTCAGCTATTTGGGAGGAGCAGCCTAGGACCCCAGGACCATAAGCAGTCTCCAGGACAGCATCTTTTTGCAATCTAAAGCAGTAGCATCTACTCTCTGCTTTTGTCATAGCTGTCATTCTGCTTGCTTCACATCACATCCTTTGCCAGCTTGACATCAGCAGTGGGGTGAGGAGGAGGAGGAGGAGGAGGAAGAGATTGGGTGTTTAGGAAGGGTTTGGGTTGAAGCAGAGCTGGCCCCAACTGAGGAGCACCCATCAAGCACAAGATCAGCGAAAGGAAGGTGGAGATGGGAAAGGCGTGAATGCAGGGTCCATTTCCCAAAACAACCCAAGAGCTTTTAATTGGACATTGACTGATAATGGGGAATTGCTAGGGGGAAAGGGAACAGTTAATTGCATCATTTTCACACCAAACCAACAGATTCTGCTTGCTCTAATCTGTAACTGCTTTGTTCTCAGTAAAGTATACTCTTGGAAAAAGAAATGAACCAGGAGCCTTTCTTTGCTAGTTAAACAAGGGCGGTGGATGACAACACCTGAGCACCTCATTTCCCTGCAAGCTGAAGCACTGCTGGTGATCAAACATTCTGACTGTAAATACCAGGCAAAAGCTGCTCTGAGACAGTTTTTTTCATTTGCTCCATCTGCTGCTTAGAACGCTACTGGTTTCACAAGACTTTGTGTTATTCCACCCACTTCTTGCTGCTTCCCCTGGCATTTCACCCAGCCTACAAACAGCTTGCCCAGTTGCAAGACACCCAATGTATCTTCGGAAGCAGTTTTGTGCTGCCCAGGACCCCAGCCTTGGATGATGTCCCAGTTAGTGATTTGCCAGCCGACTGTCTCCCCAGTAACCCAGTCCTCAGAAGGCAGCTGGACCAGCGGGAGGTATGACTGCTGTTTGGACTGTCCCATGTGTAAGTAGATCTCTACCTCTAATACCTGTAAAAGTAGCCAGCCGAGGAGGATTGAGACCGTTCGTGAACTAGTTCTTCCTGAGATAAGACTGGATTTCTGGGTTATTTCCAGTTTAAATGGACTTCCGAACCTAGTGATTTCAACGTAGATTGATACTAAATCCCATCCTGCTCAGCCAGGATGCCCAAGATGGATAAGGAAGCAAAACCTCTAATTGGATGATGCCAATGGAGAAGGTGGGATGCTTGGTGCTCTCTGAGCTTGGTTGTTTTTATGCAGATGTTTCATTACCCAAACTAGGTAACGTCATCAGTGCTAGTTAAGGAATGAGGTTTGCTCTCGAAGAGGGCGTTTCTGACTGACATTCGTTTTGTCTTCGTGAGAGGTTGTGCTCTTGTTATGTCAACAACTGCAGCTATAGGATTCTCTTTAAGGTTTCTTGGAAATAGAAGAAATTGTGTAGGAATCTGGCTTTTGAAGTCAGGATTTTGTTAGACACTGAATAAATTTTTCAACTACCAGTAGTAGCAAACTTTAAACAATATTTTAGTTTTAAATGTCAAGTCACCAACTCAATTCTCTTCCTTGTTTTGGACAGTTGAACATTCTTAGACGTTTGAAGGGGATTAACTGCCAACTCTATTATGTTGAAAGTTAACCGCCTTATCTTAAAAGTGTTTTTGGGAATGAAGGCCAATATATGTGTCACAGGATACTATTACAGGATCCAATCTGAATCAGTCACCAGGACCAAAGTTGTATTCTTCCAGGTTTTTGGGCTCGTCCATCCTCAGGAACTTCTCTCTCTCTCCAGAATGTGGAGGTCCCTGTTCTGGGGTAGCCCTGCCAAAACAGGGCTTTCCCTCCCTAGAGCTACGTAGAGGTGTGTGAAAAGGGTGCAAAAACTGCCCCCCAACTTTACCATTCATTCATTCATTCATTCATTCATTCATTCATTCATTCATTCATTCATTCATTCATTTAGATTTATACCCCGACTCATTTAATCCAGTACAGTTTTTATTATATTGTGATTTATTTTTGTCTGAGGGAGCAAAAAGGAACAGGATATGACAACTTCCACTCCTTAAGTCTGGGAACACTAAGAAAATGTCCACTTTTCAGCTGGCAGGGTCACTGGTGATCATAGTTTGTCACAGAACGCAATCGCTGGTCACTGTCTTATTCACCAAGGATTGGCTAAGTGAGGTCATAGTGGCAAGGATTACAAGTCTGGACCTCGGAGGACAACATTTTTCTACTTCTATTGATCTTTGCTTGCATGTACGTGTTTATGTTGCTTGGCAGGTTGTGTTGGAATTTGCTGCCCAGTGATCCTGAGTTGTTACGTGGCACGCAAATATGGAGAACATTGTTGCTTGGGAATGGTGCCTGGTGGCATGACTGCACTCCGAACACACATGCGGCTCTCCTATGGCATCCCGGTAACGTGCTAAGATTTCACCCAGGAGGTGATCTTTCTCTAAGAAGCAGAACATCAGATGCTGGAGGGGAGGGGAAATGAAATTTATATTTTAAAAAAGTTTTATTGTCAAAGTTTATTGCAGCCCTTGTTCTTACACCAAGCATTTTGCTGCAGAGTAGTAGCTTGTCTTGATTGCCCCTTTCATCTCTGGGACTGCTAAAATGCCTCTGGTGGACACAAAATGAAAAAGGAGAGGATGAATTTTTTTATTGTCCTGTTTTTATTATTTTATATTACAATTATAGTATTCCCTGTAAGGAGACTTTGTTCCCCTTCATGTCTACCCTGAACACTTCCTGTTTTGAGGGAAAGGACAACAGGACACATAGTGGTATGTTTCTCCATCTCCTTTAAACCCTATTTGTATTTACAAACTGGCAGTTTTAGTGCAGTGGGTGAATTCAGCCAATCTTGTTGGCAAGACAGTTATTGAAGTTTCACAAGAATTCTATGAGGTAACTTGTCAGTGAAATAAATTACAAAATACCCTTGCTACCAAAACTGATCACATTCAGTTTGCAGTTTGCTTGAATCCTGGAATTAAGTTGTTTCCATTGCAAAAGAAAGCAGAAATAATTTATCTCAACTTTGTAACACTACAAATAACTGCATTTTAATAAAGGACACCATGCATGTTTTGTCTCATTCAGGCAGTCAATCCATACAGCCTTGGCATTATGAAATACTGTGCCCTATTAGAGACATGATACAGTGAAACAAGCAAATACTGCAGCTTCACATCTAAGTGGTCATGCATGGAGGATAATACTAATTTTTTTCCTGATTTTTTTAATGCTCCTTTTCCAAGATCTATTGCAAAGTATAGGAAGACAAATACAATATAATAATAATAATAATAATAATAATAATAATAATAATAATAATAATAATAATAATAATAATAATAATAAATTAATAAACTGCATATAATTAAAACTGCAGCTCTTCTTGAAATAATTATAAGAAAGCAAAGAATGTAGAGATATCTTCCCTCCTCCCCTTTGAATAAGTGCCTAACTCTTAATTTACAAGTTTTGGATAAAATGATCTTATTGAAAGCAGCTGGTTCACCAACATATGCCACAGAATACTCGACTAGATAAGATGCTGCTCCAGTTTAACAGTTCTTATTTGAAATTATAAAATCCATATGGAGTCAAAATGTGACAACTGATGCACAAGAGGTCACCTGAGGACATCTTACCGAATAATAGAGTTGGAAGGGATCTTGGGGGTCGTCTGGTCCAATCCCCTGCCCAAATAGGGGACCCTATACCATCCTGGACAAATGGCTGTTCTTAAACACTTCTAGTGATGGTGCACTTACAACTGTTGGAGGCAAGCTGCTCCCTGATTAATTGTTTTCACTGTCAGGATATATCGCTTTACTTCTAGGTTGGATCTCTGATTGATAATTGTCACAAAGGTGCTTTTTCAAGAGGCAACTGTACTTTCTGTTTTGTCTTTGAAGATTTTCGTTTCTCATCCAAGAAACTTCCTCAGCTTTCTGACTGAGAATCTCCATAGGCACTCTCATTGATGATTTTCTATCCGTTACTTCTTGTCCTGCTCTCTGTTGCTTTGGTTGACCCCCTTTTCCCTGTCACAGCTATTATGATTATAATAGAACCTGCCATCATTGTTGTAAGTCGTGTAAATTGGATCATCCATGTGGTTAGCCTGATTTTATGATCTTTTTTGCAGCAGTCATTAAGTGAACCAGTGGTTCACTATAAGACGGTTTTGCCAAAAAAACAAAAGTAACTGCTGTTTTCTGGCAAAAAAAAAATGTAATAAAGCCCAGCCATTTACTGGGGGATGCTGCAGACAACTGTACATGAAGATAGGCTGCTGAGAAATGGGGAGGTGGCTATTGGAACTTGAGAACCAGGCGTATACCAGGGAGGTCCATCATAACTTCAAACAGTTACTAACTGACTAGTCATAAGTCGAGGATTAACAATAGCAATAGCAATAGCATTTAGGCTTATATAGCATTTAGGCTTTATAGCACTCTCTGGGCAGTTTTACAGTGTCAGCATTATTTGCATATAGCCCCCAACAATCTGGGTCTTCATTTTATCAACCTCAGAAAGATGGATGCCTGAGCCAACCTTGAGCCCCATCAGGATCGAATTGCCTGCAATACTGTGTTTTACCACTGTGCCATCACATTATCTGTAATGTTTCTGAGGAAAAGCATAGTTAGTGGCTAGAACACTGAAACAGAAGTACTGTGTAATATTTTAATAAGTACTTTGTAATATATTACTTTGTAATATTGCAAGGCATTTATTATTATAAAATTTAGTCAAATGCCTTATAATAAATATTACTAAAATATTTGATGTACAGTGGAACCTTGGGTGATGACCGTAATCTGTTCTGAGAATTCGGAATTTAACACCTGATAATGTCATCACCGGAAACGCATGCGCGGGGAAAAAAATGGCATGTGTGGAAGGGGAAATAGACATTGAAGGAAAATTGTCATGGCTGTTTGCTCGCCACCCCAGCACCCATTCGTGAGCAGAAGTAGAAAGTTTTGTTTGTCACCTGATTTGGTTGTGAATGGAAGCTTTTGCAATCAGAGGTTCCACTGTATTAGAAATAGCAGATATCTTTGGATGCTGAACACTGATTATAAATTTTAACCAATCTGCTGATATCCAAAACACCAAAGAAAGAATGTAAAAATGTATAGAAAATCTGTTTTAGTTCTTGGACCTATATCATCAGCTCTCTGAAGAGCAGTCATTCAGAAAGATAGCTGGCTCTGAAAAGATCTAAACACAGTACTGGTGAAAAATTACTGGTTGAAAGAATACAGCAGAAAAATGCCTTCATTTATTCAACAATTAGGAGACATGTCATGCAGTAATACCATTGGTCTGACAATAGACTCTGTCATGGCCTCTTAATATCACATTGTCTTATTAAAAATCAGACTTGATGAAAATTCTACTATATGCACAATATTAAAACTATTCTTGACATAGCAGTGTCTTTTTTTAAAAGAAATTCAGGTTGCTTATTAAAGTCAATGCCCCAACAGCTTGCTAAGAAATATATACATTTCCAAATGCTCTCTCAGACTAAGAGAGAGAGAGAGAGAAATGAACAAATTAAAAAGCAGCTTTGATTTCACTCTCTTGGGAATGCTTTTTTTCTGCTTATACAGCTTTTTGGAAATGGACCATTCCAGAATACCAAGGCCATTCTAGAGCAGATAATACAGTCATTAGTATGGATTTGTTAACAAACGTTGTTATTTTCATTTTTTAAAATCAAATTTTATTAATATTTTAAAAGGTAAACATGAAAACAAGAATTAAAAAAGGAAAAAAGAAAATACATTTTCTCCCCTGCGTTGGAGGGAGTCAGGTTTCATTGTTATACTTCATCATTTTATAAATATTCCATACAATTTATCCCTTTATTTCCAAATTTCTGGCCATGTGTTATTTTCATTTTCTAAAAAAAGTAACTTTTATTCTCCCCCCCCACACACCTCTGCTTCAAATTCATTTTTATTAAATCAATATTAAGTAAAAAAAGGAAGGAGGGAGAAGAAGTTCATATAATATAATAGAGTAAAACGTTCATATGTTAATCTGTATCATCAATTCTAAAGGCTTTTAAAAAGAATATTAAAACACACTCCCACATTTTACCCCTCCTCTTTAGTCTCTCTTTTCTTTTTTTTGTGAAAGCCCCCTTGGATTTTCTCTTTCTTCCCCTTGTCTCTCGCAGCATTTCTCCAGTCGGCTTCCGCTCGTCCCTCCAGTGATCTTTTTCTTTTACTTATTTTGACCTTTTGCAATTTAAGCTGTCCTCTTCTTATTTCCAATTTCTTTTGTGTAGTATATCCCGATTTTTCAACTTTCCCCACCGCGGCGGGCGCCATTTTAAGTTCCTTTGTCTTTCCTGCCAGTAAGTCTTTTTGCTGATTCTCCTCCTGCAGCCCCTCCTCTTTAAAAAGAATCAATTCTTTGGGTTTCTCTCCCTCCTCCACTCTTTCCAGCCATCTGTCCATCCCATGTTTAAACTCCTGAAACAGTACATTTACATTTTTGACTCCTTCTTCAAAATACTGCCAAGCCGCTGCAACACCTGGCTTCTCCTCCTCTGTCTTCCCTTCTGCCCCATCCGCCATTTATGCCACATTTATTATTTACTTATTTTTGAGTATATATGTTTAATATCAGTCAATTTTACCTTCGGGTCATCGCCGTTGTTAGTTTTTATTAATCTCAAGTCTGCAAGAGCCCTTGGTATCTTTGTATCCTTCCTATTCAGGTTCTTTCACATAAAATTTGCCGACTTTTTGTTGTGTTTATTTAGTCAGTTTCCTTCTGCCAATCCTCTAATCTTATCAGGAACCAATCAGCAATCCTCCAATCAGATCTTTCCATACATCTCCTCTTCGACAATCCAGAAGCTATAGCTGGTCCAAAATGGGGTCCATCTTCTCTAAAGTGCTTAAGCCAGGTTGGGTTAGAAAACAGTAGTTTTGAATTCAAGATGAAATTCAATTCAATTCAAAACAGTAGTAATTCAATTCAATTCAAAAAATAGTTTTGAATTCAGCATGGAAAACACAGGTGCACGGTGCATTTTCATTAAGCTGGAAATGTGTATGTATGGTGGGTGTGGGGGACAGTAATATTCTGCATTCCAGTATTGAGGAAGCATTGATTGGCTTACACTGGCAATGGGCCAAATAGAAAATTCTGATCTGCCAGTTCCCAAATAATTAATAGTTTTTAAAGAAAGGCTCAGAGAAATTGAGACACATTTTTAAAAAAAAAAGCAATGGGGAAAACAAGAAAATAAAAGTAAAAAGTTAAAGAGCATATTTAACATGGAAAGCCTGATTGAGCAAACCCCCATGTGCACATATCACTATTTTCTCAGTTAGTAACCCTAACCCCAACTTTTTGCTTTTTTACATATCAATGCCATAAGATGGACATCATGCATCACTTATTTATTTCTGCACATTAATTTTATACGAATGACATTTTATATTCTGAGCCATAAGCTCTGGACTTTCATTATACAGACACTTAACAACTAAATAAATGATCATACTATCTAGATAGTTATGCAAGTATAAAAAACTAGAAAAGTAATCCTGGCAGCTTTTTAAACGAGTTACCACTATTGGCAATTGGGGGGGAAAACACAGCATTTCACCCCTGGTACTTTTTCTGCTACTCCCAGCAAATTAATTATCTGTCTACAGCAACTCTACATGTGATGCTGTGTGCTAATGCCTGCTTTGTGTCTACCCTCAGGTATACAATTTCATGGAAGCCAGAACCTCAATTAGGCATTATTCAAACAGCTTGGGTCTAGCTGTGCATTCCAAGCCATGCCCTGTGTGTTTAACATCTGCTAGAGTCTATCTGAATGATCATTGTCCATATGTTATGAGCATGAAAGAATGACATCTTGGTGATGGAAAAACCCCTAATTGCCACCTTTGCTTGCAAACCCCACCAGGGCTAAGTACTTTAGAATCATGTTAGCAAACTTTTCAGGGAGGATAGTCTTAATTAATTTTAAAACATATTAATCATGTATTATATATGAAGCACCCTAATAGTGTTGCGCATAAAGGCATACAATCTCACCAAGCATTGATAATTCAACTGAACAATTTAAAAAGTCGGAGGGAGAATCAGCAGCTGAAAATCCAAGGTGGGGTTTGCAAACAGATGCTCCCAAAACCTAGGATGGGTCTTCAGAGTCTTCTCAAAAGCAGTTAGCATAGGGGAAAGAGCCTTAAATAAATAGGGAGCGACTGAATTGGCGTAAATGAAAATTAAACTGTTTTCAAGATGTCACTTTTAAGACACCACATTGCTAACTCCATTATTATTATTTAAAGTAACCATGTGCAATCCAGCTGAAGAAAGGGGAAAGAAATGGAAGCAATTGATGCAGGCGATAATTCTTAAATGATAATATAACCATTCTTCTACTGACCTGATGAAAACATAATTGGGAGACAAGTATTGAAACAATAGTTCTACCCAATGAAGTGAACTCAATTTTATCCTGGCTATTGAGGGAAGCAGCCTGGAGAGGGAGAAGCCGGGATGGCAGCTGGTCTCACCATGTGGAAAGAACCTCTGGGGACTATCAGTTCAGAAGATTGATGGGGAGGGGATGGAACTGTAACTTTGAATGCTTTCCAGGAGTATTTTTCTTAAATGCCTGAATTTGCTCTCTGCACTTTCCCCCCAGAAGACCACACATCAAAGAGAAAATTAGTTTTAAAACTATTTTTGTTCGTGCTCTAGTTTTCCAGTATTTGGGAAGTTGTATTGTAGGGTTTCATATCAAATCCTCAATTTACTAAATATATAGAGTCACATGTCATCTTTCATGGCAGATCTGCACTCTACGGGCCACTCACCACTATCTGAGCACAGGAATGGATGATGTCATCCATTCCCATCCTGTTTCAAATACATCCCATACCCACATTTTCTAGCTGCTTTTAGACCAGAGCCATCTTAAGCCCTTTACTGCCGCGATATTGTTCATTAATACCTTATTTCACTCTAGCAGAGTCCAGAAGCTTCCTTTCCCTTTCAATTTTTTTTAAAAAAATATATAAATTTCAACATGAGAAAGTTGCTGCTTTGATACTTCTTCCCCCATCCAGCTTTGACTGTGCATTCTCTTAATTTGGGCATTAGTCCCCAAGTGATTTGGATAGCAATGAGAGTGCTTCATCAACACAAGCAACTAAAGTAACACCATTGAAATATGTAGGTAAACCTCCTCTTTATGAAGGTAATTCCTGGACCTGTGGATATGTTCCTCCATCATTAACTGCCCAAATTATAAGCACTTTATTTCATTGCAGCAAATTCAGTGGGAACTATTGAAAGCTGAGTTTATTTGCATTGCCTTAAACCCTAATATCCATATATTCCAGTTCTTGATCATCCTGGACCATGACTCTGAATGTGATGGCAACAAAAATGCAGATGCAATTTTTGTTGAGCATATGATTATTAACATTGCAGTTGTATTTGATAGCAACTATTTCGACTCACATGTAGATGCATTATTCTCTTCTACAGAAATAACCCTCCCCCCAGTGCTACAAGAAAAACAATGCAGGAATTAAAATCAGGTCTACCAAGGAATATATCATTATATTAACCTCCCTACTTACAATTTCAAAAACCTGCATCTTGTGAAACTGCATAGTTTGGGCCACTTAGCTGCCCAGAACATGATGTCCTGCAAAATATGATAGACATCTATTTCCTGAACCATCTCTTAAATTCTCCACCTCTTGGTTGGAACACACTGTTCTTGTGGAAGACATCCTGCTGTTATCAACAACAAACTTATATTTGACAGAGGAACTTGGAACCTCAAACTAATTTGCCATTTTTCAGTGGAATTAATATAGTGATAAGGCATTTAATAATAGCATGTTGTCACAGAGTAGAATCCTACTAGCCTTGTTTACAATCATTCAGTGACAGAGAACCAGAATAATAAATGAGACTAGTGCAAAAAAAGCATTTCTTGTCTGTGCACCTTTGAAAATTATAGAGCTGAGGAATACCCAAGACAAAGGCAGCTGGTTAATTAGTCAGTCATATCTAACTTGTGCAATCCTGCACTGCAGCCTAAGATGCTTGTTTCCCATGCTGCTCACAACTATTTCTTAAGCTGAGTACAGAAATTCCAGTGTTGTTTGCAATGGATTGTAAATAAGATCATCTTGATGCTCAATTTGGACAAGTACCAGTAATCATAGACTTATGATTGTTTAGTGACACTTCAAAATGATGATGACCTTAGAAATAGTGACTTATCACCCCTGAAGTCATATGATCACAATTTAGCTGGCAACCAGGTTGCATTGAGATCTAACCGGGCGATGGGAAGCAGAAGGCGGCAGAAGGCAGTCTCGAAGGTACCCCGCTCCTAAGCCATGAAGGGCTTTATAAGTTGTTACTAGCACCTTGAATTGCACCCAGAAAACCACTGGCAGCTAATGCAGCTTGCGGAGGATCGGTGTTATGTGGGTGTACCGGCTTGGTCCATTACTGAGAACATATTCAATTAATCGATGTTTTACCTCTATTACCGCTATTTAAAGAAAATGGAATTAGACTGTTGTGTTTCATTAGTTGGTTTAAACTGATTAACTATTTCATGCTATATAAATTGGATGGGAAAAATTATGCATAATTCAGAAAAAAAATCTCAGGTTTATTAAATGATTGGGGAAATGAGGCGGGGTATAAATCAAAATAATAAAATAAAAAATAAATAAATAAATTCATATTTTCTTGAACAAGAATAACACTATCATATTGTTTCGTTTCATTTCATTTTGTATAGATAACTGAAATGAAATATGTGACTATTTTGTGATTCTAAATCACTGAACATTGTTTTGTTTCTTTTTCAGAGAACGTGGTTCATATCACCTCATCATCGCTGCAAATGATACAATACCTGAAATCATTAATTCTACTGACAATATTGGAGAAGAAATTAATATAAACTACTTGGTAAGAGACAATTTCTGATTGTAGACTTAGAGAAATAATATCTATGTGCTGTATTTTTTTAAAATCAAATCAGGTAAATTTTTATTATGCCAGTTTGTAATATTTTCTATCAACGAGAGAGAACTTTCTGCAAAAGGAGGATCAGGTTACCTTACCGATTTTTACTATCCTGTATTTTCCCTTGCACATCTCCAAAATCTGCTGCAAAGGATACCCAGACTTTTAGGACAGAATTGGGGTGGGTGTGTATTTCTATAGAAAGTAGAAACAAATTCAGACTTCTGGCAGGAACTCAGTGACTGTGGTTTGGTTACAGCTGCAATTCAACTATAAACATTTGCCAGTTATAGACAATTTACTGAAAAATAAATGCCTCATCTTTTCCCTGAACCCATCCTTGCATGCAAATTTGGTAAGGTGGAGATCTACTGCTATGAAATAACTTGCCACTAAACTGTGTTACTTGTTTAGTAGTGGTAGTAGCACTTTTTAATAACAGGGAAAACACTTTTTTAATTTTTATTTTAATTAGCCTTTAATTCATCTTTACAGATTGATAAAGGACAACACTTCTTACAGCCACAGCTTGCACTGCAAATCTCATTTCCAAAGAATATTTCAGATGAAAATCAAATCCTTTACTTCACCAGGATATCATATTCGGAGGTAAATCGGCAATACCGGTATATAAACTAACACTGCTCTGCAATTCAAAATTAGACTTTGATTTCCACAACATGGTTCCTTGAATGAGTAAATGGGGAAGTTGGTACTTTCCGTGAACTTCCATTCTCTGTGAGCTCCGTGATGGGCTTGGTGATGGGAGGGGTGGAGCCCAGTTGCATCACCAAGCCCATCACGGAGAAACTCACTAGAGAATGTTCCATATGTTTCTTTCCATTGGTATTCATAAGAGGGGAAGTTGACTCTACTTGGCTATCATATTTATTTATTTTTATTTATTTATTTTTATTAGATTTATACCCCGCCTCATTTCCCCGGTCATCGCTCATTGTGCACAAACTTCAAGAAAATAAGTTGTATGAATATAACAACATAATGATAACAAAACTGAAATATTTCTGATATATTTTAATATTGACCAGGTGTTAAACTGTGTTTTAAAGTTACATATTGTGCTCAAAATATCCTTTTGTATACTTTATATAAAGCTTTCACGTTAATTTCAAAATTAAATATATATGCACCATAAATTGTAATGTTAAAAGAAAACAATAATTGCAACAATAAAGTAGCTCAAAACTGGTAGCAGAAGTTGCGAATTTGTATATTCTGATCTGGAAGAATGAAGGTAGAGGGAAGTAGTGACTTGCTCTTCCCCACAATTCTTGTGTTTCTCAATCTTCAGAAGGTTGAGTGGCCTTCTGGCTTATTAGAAAAAGTGATTCTGAGAGTCACCCTTTTTCTAGCAATTAAACATTATTCTGGTCAGAAAATAGTCAGTTGATGTTATCTTTGTAGAAAGACTAGGAGTCCTCTGTTAAAATTATTGCAAGATACTTATACAATTACATTTTTTTTTCTTGTGATAGAATGCAAAATGCCAATCTAGCCATCCAAGTGATTTGTTGAAGATTGATATGGGCAATCCATTCAGAACATCAAGAATACAAGAACCTCTAAAGGATCCCAACATAGTATGTATACCCAATTTTATGGGGGGTGGGTGGAATAGTTGATAATACATTTTAGTGTACAATTTTAAGTTAGGGTTGAATCGTGATCATATGAATATAATCATGTGTATATTTTTCTTTTGCTAAGAGCAATGATATGCAATTATAATATTCTTATTGCTAGAAAAGTAATTGTAATTAATGTTTTTAAATCTACAACATGGACTTTTAAAATATTTAGCTTTCGAAATTCGATTTTCACCATCTCTCCACATAAGGAGGTTAAAAAACAACTGTCCATCAATGTCTATGATAGTGTTTCAGTCAATCATCAATTAGAACAATTACACATCATGAAAATGTTGGTAGATGCCTGTTAATAAGGCTGTCATGGCTAATGCAAGAGATTTTCACTGTCAGAAAAAACAATTCATTCTAGGAATTAAGAGTGCCCTTTCCTGGACCAGGAAGTTCTGTTCATGCCTTAGTCACCTACTTTTTGCAAACTGACCGTGACCATTCAGAAGCTACAAATGAATAGTGTAAGCAATGGTGGACACAACTTGGTATGCCCATGTTACACCATTTTTCCATGAGTTGCAATGCTGCTGGGTTCAATTTAAGATGCTGGTTGTCACCTACAAAGTTTTAATGTCAGATTATTTACAGGAGTGTTTCTTGGTGGTGGTCCCAACAATGCTGGTCTTTCATAAAGCATTCAAGACTCGGATGTGTTCCAAGGCCCGGGTATTTGGAGGCTAGGGTTGGAAGGTTAAATCAGTGTTCCTCAGCCTCAACAACTTTAAGATGTGTAGAGTTCAACTGTTGTAATTCTTTCGCCAGAAAATGGAATCACAAACATCTTAAGATTGTTAAGATTGAGAAACAAAGGGTTAGATGGTCCATTGAGTGTTGTTTGTTATTCGTTTTGGTAGATTTTATCCTCGGTGGCCATTGTAGTTTTTCTTCTTTGCTAACATTACATTCACTAGATGAGCAGCCTTATAAATTGATTAAGCAAATAACATTAGTAGAATGATCCTTACTAGGTTTTGAAACAGATTTTTACTTTATTTATTATAACCTGTGAGGGCCTTCCTGAATGCCAAATGATGAGCAATCTGAACAGTGAATGAACTTTAGTGGTGTGACCATTGTTATTATCACGACACTTCATACTTATTTCAGCATGATAAGGAGAATGTGCCAGGTTATTTAAATTTTTGTTATTTTGGGTAATTATATTTTGCAAATATATTAATGAGATGTGTCTATGGTCTTTTATGCAGAATTGTGATGGCTATGATTGTGCATCCATTAATTGTACTATAGCCCCATCGAACATAACTCATGTGAATATTTCATTCAGACTCTGGAAGCCTACTTTCATAAAAGTAAGTGAGCTATCATGTTTATCAAGAATTGAAAATGATATCTTGTCAAAATCACATACATATTATTAGGATATGCATCATGCTACTTGCTTCATCTTTATTGGTACTGTCTGGGAAAGTTTTACTGAAAGCAATGTTATGTTGTATTATTAATACTTAATACTTAATTTGTTCAGGGAGCAAGTTTTTTATCATGATTCAAATGTTTTTACAGTTATTTCTTGATATATATTCAATTTAGTGTAATTTTATTGCTATTGTGTTTGCCATAAGCCAAATTTGATCGAAGCATATGGATACAAATTTTAGGGAATTGATGGAGTTATTGATTTTTATTCATGCTCAGTATGTTAGCCATGCTGGAAATATGGAAAATCTAGCTCAAAAACTCTTGATGGTAATAGAATAGTAAACTATAGTGAGTTTCATAATTAGTGTACAATTATAGGTAGTACTCGACTTACAACAGTTCATTTAGTGTCCATTTGAAGTTACAAGAAAGGTCATAAAATGGGCAAAATTCACTTAATAACTGCCTTGCTTAGCAACATAAATTGTGGGTTCAGTTATGGTTGTAAGTCAAGGACTACCTGTATACTATTATGATATAAGAAAATAAGAAAAGAAATGTATTAAATTCTCTTTTTCCCTTGTTTTTTCATGCTAAAGCAATGAGCAACATAAACTGTCACCCATCTACATATGTTTGAGGCAAAACATTACAGTATTGGACTGTAGTGTTGTAAAACAATAACCTGCAGACTTTTCTTTCTGTTTCAGGCCAGGTGATAATTAATTTCCTTTCACTAAGACTTATCTTCTTTCCTCTAAAAGGAAAATATTGATAGCATTTAACAGTTGTCATGGATGTTGGTGGATTCTTGATTTTGAAACCAGAGCAAAATTGTCTTTATGAAGTGATGGCTAGCTAGATACTGTTAACTATTTTTTCAGTAAAAGACGTTGTTAATATTCAAAGAAAGCAGAGACTGGCCTAAACAGAAACACATGGCTCAGATTTTCCATTTTACCATAAGGGAGTCCCGAAGGTGATTTTTCAAGAGGCAATTGGACTTTTTCCAATTTTATTTTTTCCTTTTGAAGGCGTTTCAGTTCTCATCCAAGAAGTTTCTTCAGCTCTGACTGGAGCTGTTAGTCAGAGATAAAGAAGCTTCTTGGGTGAGAAGCGAAACGTCTTCAAAAGAAAAACCAAGAAAGTCCAGTTGCCTCCTGAAAAAGCACCTTTGGAACAATTATGACCTGGATGACTAAGAATCTCCATAGACATCATAAGGGACCCTCTTCCAGCAGGGCCAAGAGCAGATATAAAACAAACTAGAGTCCTGATTCATTGGGGAAATTTTCCAGGTAACTAAAGCTAAAGAGGGAATATATTGTACTACTGAAAAGAGAGAATGTTGCCTAGGTACCCCAAGCAAAGGAAAAATCAAAGAGCACAGTGAAAAAATAAAACTAAAATTACATATAAAGATGACCAAACTTTGACAGCAGGTACAACATCAGTTTTAAATTGTTAATGAAGATACTGAAGTGCTGAAGACCTTCTGCTGTTTAGGATCAACCATCAACAATAAAGGAACAAGCAGCTAAGACTATCATTTGATAGAACTGCCTTGAAGATCTTGGAAAAAAATATTGAAATGCTGTAATGTGTCTAGACCTACAAAAATAATTACGTAAGCCATGGTATTCCCTGTGACTGTCATGGAAGTGAAAGTTGGACTTTAAAGAAGCAGGATAGAAAAAGTGATGCCTTTGAACTTTGAGGTCAGGAAAGACTCCTGAGAATACCAAGTGAAAAAATCAATCCATATTGAGAGATTAAAAAATCAATCCATATTGAGAGACTGAGGCACGATTATATACTTTATGCTGTGGAAAGGAGAAGTTTGTCTGAGAAAATGCCTCTAATCCTCCAAAGAATGATGGAAATGGGAAATAATACTTTAAATATAATGAATAGAGATTTGAGTGCCTATGACAACCAAACGAGGAAAAAGGATTTGTTAATGATGAACTTGATGGATAAGATGGCAGAAAAAATGGGAAGTGTTATTTTAAATACAAAGAACAGAGATTGGAGTTCTTATGACATGGCTGAGTTGATATTGGAGCGGAAAGTACAGATGGATGATTCAGCGCAGCAAAGGGAATATGCAGCGCTGCAACCGGAATATGACCAAGAGGGGAGAAAGGATTTGTTAAAGCAACAAACAACAGAACGAGTGAAGAGAAGAAACAATAAAAAGAGGACTAATAAAACAACAACAAAAAGAAGAAAGGAGAAAATACAATAGATGAATCGATGGCTGGGAGAAAGCATAACATCAACAAAAGATAAAAAAGCAAAATCCCAACCCTTGCCTCTTTTTGGAACTGCTT
>JANHGC010005747.1:303095-315673 GCA_027560395.1 Boaedon fuliginosus | reverse complement strand
TCTAGGATCAGCCTGGCAGCTTTAGACCAAATTAGATTAGTGTGGGCACATCTCCACATTCTGGTTTCTAAGTAGTAATGCCAACTTTGAATCTTTTTTCCCCTTTATTTGGAAAGGGCTGGGAGAAGTGCCAGATGTTGAAAAAGGCTTATAAGGTCCCTTGTTTTGAAAGAGTTTTCTTGTTTTACAAGTGCAGACTTAGCACAGGCACACACCCTTCTCTAATCTCCATGCAATTTTTCTACTACAACTACTACTATGTTGAAAAGCAGTGTTCTTCTGAACTTTTTAAAAATTCCACAACTCAGCAAGTCAGTTCAGTAAGCTTGTGAAAGTGTGGAGTTAGAAGTGTGTTGAACGGATACTTTTCTGAGAACAAAAGCCAAAGGGCTTGGCCATCTTTTAAAAATTATCCACAGCAAAACAGAAAAGAAAATAGTTTAAGACTTCTGCCTAAAACCTGTCTTCTTCCCAAGTCCATCCATCTATGCAACGTGAATGGCTGGGGACTAGCTAATGATTTCCCAACATCTGAAAATATTCTAAATGCTTAACAAGTTTTTTTGATTAACACACAGTGCATTAATAAAATCAAAATCCCACCCTTGCTTTGATAGAAAGCCAAAACATAGGCACTAGATATATGATAGGCAGAATGGGACAACTTGGTATGGCTCGTTCATTGCAGTCAACTTGGCACAGCCAATCTGGCACAGCCGACTCACCATGGTACAACTTGTCATGGCCAACTCATCAGGGAACAACTTGCTATAGGACAATTCAACAATTCAATTTAAGTATTTAAAATAATTTTAAAAATATTTTAATTTTTGTCAATCTCATTTCATTTTGTCCCTTCTTTTGCATCCTTTCTTTAATGATTCTATTCCACCTTTTCTTCAATATTAATATAACTCGTCTTGCGGTGAGTTGTCCTATGGCAAGTTGGCTGTTGTGAGTTGTCCTGCAGTGAGTTGACCATGGCAGGTTGGCAGCAGCAAGTTGGCCGTGGTGAGTTGGTTGGGCTAAGTTGGCCATGCTAAACCAGCTTATTTTTTTGTTGGTGAAACTAACAGAATTGGTAAAAAGCAGTTTAATTAGGGAGCTTGGGAAAAATCTCTTAGTTTATATATAATAAACTAACCTTCCAGAAATGTCCTAATTTTTTTGGATTTCACTTAATTTTAAATACTAAGTTTCCCAGCTGAAACATAATTGAGTTTGTATGTTATGAATTCATCCCTGTTAAAACCTTGCTGTTGCAGTCAGTAGTTGCAGTAGATGCATTGCTGTAACTCACAATGATGAACAAGAAGTTATGCATCATTTTGCTACCAATACCATTATATAGCTTTGCTCTTTGTACCCTTTCCTGTACACTGAATTTCTACAATAGGATTGATGGAAGACCCCAACAGATGCTCCTCAACAATTACCCAATCGTGTCAGCTTTGATCTAAAAAAACAGATGCTTTTGGAAAGATAGGAGAGAAAAAAGTACAGAAAGGGGAAGATCTCCACAATAATTAAATGTTTAGTATCTGTATTTTATTTGGTTTAGAAGCTTATTCTTATAAAAGTGAATAAAATAGGTTCAGAGCATTTGTATGATTCCAGTTAAAGTAATACTTCTTGAGTATCATGTTCTCCCTCATCAAGACAGTCAACAATAGTATGTCATCTCACATCAGTGAGATAGGGAACCAAATAAAAGGTATTGTTTGGGTGCCAGTTGGAAAAGAAGATGGAGGGTGAAGTTCAGTGTTGAGAAGTTCAATCAATTATAATTCATAAATGTTTCCAAACCCAAACATAAATCTGAGATGCCATTTGCATCAGTGATGATTTAATTTATGGCAGATGCAAAAAAGGGAAGAAAAAAAAAGACCATTCCATTTCTTCTTCTATTTATATTGTGATTTTAAAGAAAAGAAACAATTCAAGAATGTTTTCTTGTCTTGTTATTCCCTTCTGGGATAAGCATCCATATTTAGATGTTCTGCTGAGAGCCAGCACAAGTTGAAAAGAGTGCTCAACCAATTAAGCTTTTTTGCTTAAGTAGCGCACCATTTCATAAAGAAAACGTGGCACTGTTCTGCGTTTGTCACATATACCGATAATGGTATCTAGTACCTATTTGTGGTAATAAACTTAATATGAAGGACTGCACTGCTGACAGTGATTCTATTTCATGTATGTGTGAAGTAGGAACAAAATTCAGATCTGCAATATGATCAATCCTCATATCTTAGTCACCTATGAGTTGAGATGGGCAAAGCAGCATGTCCTTTAACAGGAAAAATATGCTAACAAAACAGCAGTTATTTTCTCCAAGCTAAAAAAGACAGAGGTGGGAAGTCTCCAAATCACATTTAAGGCATCAGAGTAGGTTTGGCAAAGCTAAGCTTTATTTTCCATAAAAGAAGCAGATTAATATAAAGTTAATATTGAAAAACTCAGGAATGAAACTTAAAGAATCAATGATAATTGTAATCTTCCAATTTGGAGATTTCAAAGAGAAGGGCAAACAGAAATGTATTCAAATTATGATTTTTTTAAAGGTATAAAATAAGGAATGTACCGTAATAATAAAAGCAAACTTAAACTAGTAAAATGGAGGCTCCATATAAAGCTTTTTCTGCAATTGCAAGCATTCCAAGAAATGTTTCCATTAGTGCTGAATCTATGTAAATGTATATAACTAAACAGACACACACATTCAAATTTTGGTCTGAAGGTACCTCACAATCTCATATTTAAGTTGTATGTGTGCATCCTTACCCTTTTTTTCAACCAAGTCAAACTGATAATTGGAAAATAGTTGACTCATGAAATCAAAAATTCAAATCAACAATTTAAATCAAACTTTTGTGATTACACACCCTTAATATGAGCCAATTTTCCACACATCTTGGCAGCACTACAGGACCATGGTTGGATTGGGATGCTTGAACAAACATGAATATTCTGGTGGCACTTTTTCTATGCTCTTCTCAAATAATTCTGGAGATGCTACAGCTACTATTGAATATTGAACTGAAGATTAGCTTGGTGAGTGGGGATTTGAAATAGGTAATCCCAGTCAGACCTTGTGCAAAATTTTACCACTGCATTATACAAGTTCACTGGCTATCTTAAAGCTGTCAAAAGACAGTAAAATCATTAAGATCGCAGCTTTAAGGTAGTTAGCCACATAAGAAAATCCCAGTTTTAGCAGATTTTCTGTAAAGCTGTTGTTTTCATTTCATGCTTTAATGTATATAGCTCTCTGATATTACAGCCAAAGCACAGCATATTGCACAAAAAATAAGTAGTGCCAATCTTTGCTGCAACTATGGTAACAGCATGGTAGTGTTGTAGCAGACATTGGCAAAGTCAGTAGGAAGGAAAGTAAACCGAGAGCTTCTGAAACAGCTAGCTTTAAGAACACATTTGGATCACAGGGCTAAATACATGCTACTTTTAGTATAGCTATATAACGGCACATTATCAGTGTTTCTCAGCTTTGGCAACTTGAAGAGGTATGGTGTTCAACTCTCAGAATTCTTGGAGTTGAAGTCAAGTCCACATCGCTTCAAATTGGCAAGGTTGAGAAACACTACATTAGATATATTTTGACAGAGCTTGTGTATCTAATTGTGTTAGTATCTTGGAGGTGAATTGGAAAACCACCACAGGATTTCTCATTGTGATATTTCTGGGATGCTTGTGGTTCATTTGAAAGTAATGCTGACTCCTCATATAGATATTTGTTTTGGAGTTTTCAGTTGACTGCAATTTGGCTGAGTTTATGGATAAGTTGGTTATAATAGGAAGGAAGGAGGACAAAAAAAATCTTGCACAATAATTCCCAAGAAAACATATGCTCATATCTTGCCTTTTTGTTTCAGCTTGACTAAATTACACAAATTCCTTCTTAGGACTTAGCAGTTTTCCTTAAAAATATCATTAAAAGAAAGAGTAAATGAATAAAAAAAAGGACTGGATTTCCCTTCAGCTATGCCTCCTCCATTTTTTAACAATTTTTTTCAGATGATTTAATTGACATGAAAAAGAGGAAAACTGTATGTGTTTTTAGGTTTCTTTGACATAATGAGAACCACTAGGCATCTGTATTGGTTTCTGTATTCATGGGAACCTCATAACAGCCTCATATATGAGAAAGTGATTGTAATGGCAAATATTCAGAATCTCACACAAGGGCCAAATGTCAAGTTCCCCTTGACTAGGGAAGAGAGGTGGGGTATAAATTGAAATAAATAAATAAATAACATAACATAACATAACATAACATAACATAACATAACATAACATAACATAACATAACATAACATAACATAACATATCCTTTAAAATCAGAATTCCGACCAGGTAGATTCCTCAAAGAACACGTTTATTGGATACATCATATCGGTATTGCTAAGCCAATTCTAAAAGTTCCCATGGGTTTTCCCTAATTAAAGAGCAAATATTTTCTCCCCAGATGTCCCTGGTCACATTGTCCAATAAAAGTAGCTGGCAGGCTGCATGGTCACTCCTCTCCTCTTTCAACTGCCACCTGTTGGGACAGCCTTGGTTCCCACAAGAAAAAAAATTGTTTTCACTTCAGAGTTGAAACTCACTTCAGAGTTTTACACCCTAGTGGTAAAATATAAGCAAGTAATCAAGATTGGGATTTCTTTTTACTGATTCCACACTGCTGTTAAAGCAGAGCAGGGGCATTCACAGGCAAGGCCAAAAAGTTCAAGATGGCAATTGTGACATGTGATTGAAACCTTGCCTTCTTTTTTCATGTATCCTGCATTATAAATGTAAAAAAGGTGGGAATCTGATCAGGTAGCTGTGGCCACTCTCAAGTTTTTTGACCATTTCTGCTTGTCTCAGGAGCAACTAGCACACATTCCTACTAGAAGACCTCAACACAGCAACCAAGAGAAGTTGCTGTTCTTTGAAGCCTCAAATCAATCCAGTATCTTTCTCTTGAGGCAGTGCAACAAATTATATTGCATTATCTTTCTCCATGTTTTCAGGAATCATTGGGGGGTTTTTGTTAAAAAAAATATTTTATTTTGCATACAATCCATCATCCATTAAACAGTGTGTCAACTGGGTACAAATATCTTGTGCAATAACAATTAACATTTACAACAATACTTATTACATTAGTGTTTGTTCTCTACTTTTAGCTTAATGTCAATATACATAGCATATCTAATTATTATTACATTTCTCCTCTTAATTTTCTTAATTCTATAAGCATATTTTCTATGATTCACTAATCCTCTTTTATTTCTAATTTTCATATTTATTCTCTAACCATCGATAGAATGATTCCCATATCTTATAATATTCTGTAGTCATTGTTGCTAAAAATACATAGGCACATGCTCTTTTACCAAAACATATTCCCCTGTGTGCACACCACATCTTGTACCAGAATCATTTTGAAAGGACTCAATCCATTTCATACTGTAATAGATAGCCAATAAACCACATAGTTCACAGTAATCAGACTAATTAGTAGCATGGAGTAAGGAGCATATATCTTTTATTTATTCATCAGAATTATTTATTTGTCACATTTATATGGCTGCCTATCTCACAAACAAGTAATTCTAGGAGACAAAAATCTATATATACAAAGCAAGTTAATATTATGCTTTTATGCCTTTGGTTTTCTATTGCTTTCAATGTCAGTTTGGAAATTAAAAGATACCATAGAAGAAAATGAGAATGTATTTCAAAGTTTCTACTGAGAACTTGGATATTACATAAATATATTGTTTTGTTCTGAGATGAGCAAATAAATAGGGTACGTAATCAGAGGTGGTATTCAGCCAGTTCCGACAGATTCTGGAGAACCGGTAGCGATAATTTTGATTGATTCAGAAAACCAGCAAATACCACCTCTGATTGGCCGACACTGGAAAATACCACCGCTGATTCACTGACAGCATAGCCACGCCCACCAAGCCACACCCACAAAACTGGTAGTAAAAAAATGGAATACCACCACTGTAAGTAATCATCATTGACAATACATGTGTTATCTGGTCTTGTGACTCTCTGTGGGGGTTGCACATTAACATAGTGCAAAATTTCTGAAAAAACACTCTTGATGGCTTTGTACAGTGAAAGTCAAAACCAAAATGCCAAACACTTTCCAGCAATTTCTCTTGCATGACCAGAGGTGTGGATTTTATGTGCAGCTTGTAAAAAAAGTTATCCAATTTGCAAGTGTTATGATGGGTCACAGTAGGGAAGAAAAGTTGAAAATGTTTTTCAAATGAATTAAACAAAGTATACCTGTGAGAATAAATTTCTGTTTCATGCAGAGATTGTATATGCTCTGATGGCTTTAGTGAATTAAGTATATTGTTTGAAGCATTTCTTGGAAGCATAGCGTTTATATCCTAGCAGGACTTTTAGAAATGCTAAACGTTATACAACATTTAACATACAATGCTCCAATGTGAAAGGTTTATGCATAGGAACATTTAACACTTTACATGTTGCTCAGGAGGAGGTTGGCGTAATATGGACAACACACCCAGCATATGTTTACACAGTCTCTCAGTCTCTTTTTTGCATAGGTACATTGGTTTCTCCCCTGCAGCATAGCTTCCTTTAATGACTTGCACTATCTCCCAAATACAGTGCAGAAATGCAATATTATTACATCTTATATTTAACTTGTGGTTTTCCCCCTGCCGTATAAATATAGATATACGTATGCTTCTGCCATTGTTAAATGGTGCATCAGTTATCAAAACAGATATTGTTTAAAACAAAAATAACATTCTAAGTAAAACATTCACAGAAATTCTCCCCAATAATCACAACTGTACTTTCTCCCATCTTGTAGCCTCATTTCATGTTTTAATGTAATTGATTTGAAAAAAACACAATCCCAATATGTCATGTGATACCTAAGGACCTTCTTCTCAATCTTAAAACCTGTTTTGTTCATCAATTCTCTTTGATCTTGTAATTTCATACTTTTTAAACACGTCTTCTGTTTATTAATCTTCAAACCTACTAGTGTCAAGCGCTGGAGAAATCAAGAGATTCAGGCAATTCAAATGAGTAGAAAGGTTTATTGCAAACTTAAGCTTTCTATAAGAGTCTGACCTACTAATGGTCAAAAGAAATAAGCAGGAGTTAAGAAGGAATTCAAGGTGGGCTGTACCTCTTGTGGACACATAGGGACTCATAACTGATGATAGGTTTGACCCCTCTCTCAGCTCAGCCTACATCTAGTGCACCAAATTCTTTTAATTTACCCATTAATTTAGCCATTAATTTCAATTGCCTTTAAAAGATCCTCAAGGATCTTCAAGAGCCAACACCAAGTCATCTGCAAATGCTCTTATATGTTTCTTTAATCTTTATGCCCACAATCCTCTTGTCCTGTTTTAAGTCTACATTCAATATTTCAAGAACTAAAATAAATAGGAGAGGGACAGTGTCAAAGATCTTGTCTTCTGGTATCTCATGTGGTTTGATTAGATCTTCATTAGTTGTGTTTTCTATAAGGTATAAATCATGATATCCTGCATTTTCTAAGTAGATTGCATTATTTTGTTCAAGAAATCACTATCTCCAAGATATCACATTATTATTACTGAAATGTTTAATACAGTTTCATGAGAATCATGGCAACTCCATGCTTTCCAAACAGAAACAGAAGCTGCAGTGATATTGTCGAGTCTGGGTATTGCCATCATTGGGGACCCCAGGAATGCTATGACGCCGCATCCTGAAGCTCTGAGAATAACCCAACGCTGTAGTCAGTCTCTCCTACCAGTTGATTGAAATGTTGGCCGGCCATTCCAGCGAGAGGGGAGAATCACTTGTGGCATGGCAGGAGCTGTCAGCACGAAGCCAGGACACGGGATGATGGCCAGCAGGGAGCGGATGGGCATAACCTAGTTTGTTTAGTTGCCTCACATGGGCGGGGAGTGTGGGAAGGGGTGCAGCATGAGTGTGGTTATGGAGCTATCTAGGATGCTGGGAGAAAGCTGTGTTCAGCCCTAACTTCAACCAGGCTTTTCCTTGCTCAGTGGTGGTGGATTACAATTATTGTGAAGGTGGATTAAAGACATTTCAGGAGAGAATGCTCGACTGGAATCCTTTTGTTACCTTGCGGCAATGTATTCTGGAAATGCTGAGAGAAAGTTAGTGCTGACGATTTAAACTACATGCCAGAGCCTCGGAAAGGATGGCAGAAGGTGGGGATTCTGCGGCATCTGAGATGAGCCTTCCACTGGAGGACGGTGAGCTAGAGGTCCAGTTCCAGGAGCATGCAGCCCACCTGTCTGGCACTATACTTATCTGATGCAATCAGCTGGGTCATCAGGCAGTGGAATGCTCAGCTCCTAGTACCATGACACCAGGTAAAAAGCCTCAGGTATCTGAAAGCAACCCTGGGCAGAAGATCAGGAGACTGCATCAAACTCCTGATAAATCCCGGGGTGTCAAACATATGGGGTCCAGTAGGGCCCCAGACACAGGGTCAGTGGAGAACCTGGCAATGGAGCAGCCACAGGTGACAAGGATGGCTCCGATGACCCAATGGTGAGCAAACCTATCCAACCCTTTATCCTCCCTATTACCCTGCAGAAACCCTATGAAACCAAAAGAGGGGAGTCTAGAGCATTACTGGACTCCGGGTGCACCCGGTGCATACTAAGTCAGGGGGTTGTGAATGAACTGGGCGTTAAAATAGTCAAGCTGCAAAAGCCCATTCATTTAGAACATATGGATGGGTCTGTTTGGTGGGGGGGGCTACCCATCTCACCAAGCCTCTTTGGTTAGACATGAGGGATCATTGGGAGGTGCTACGGTTTGTGGTAGTTCCTCAGGCAGTAGATTCAGTAATTCTGGGGCTAGCTTGGCTCGATAAGTGAGGGCCCACTATATAAGCGGGTGATAAGCGGGTGATAAGCGGGTGATAAGCGGGTGATAAGCGGGTGATAAGCAGGTGATAAGCAGGTGATAAGCGGGTTTCAGGAAGCTGCAACTAGCTGTAGGCTTCAATCCTTTTATTACCTTGTGGCAACGTATTCTGGAAATGCTGAGAGATATAAGGTTACAATAAAGTAACAAAAATAAGGCTCTTTTCTGGCAAAAGATGGTGAGATACATATAACCTGAAGTAGGTAGGATAGAGATGAAGCAGCAGCTACCTAATTAATCAAGCAACTGAATGCTTTGGTTTTTTTCTCATACAACATGCTTAACTGAGTCAGTGCAGACTTTAATGTATTGAGACAACACTCGAAAGGAGTCAATTGACATAGTTAGCTTGGGGTAGCTTGATATAGTTAGCTTGACATAGTTTGGGCTTCCAAGGGGATTAAATTTAACTCAAAAACCTCCCAATCACATACAGAATTTTAAACTAACTCCACCTAATCAATTGCCCCATAAAAATTGGTCCATTTTCTTTACTGTAGCTTTCCAAGAAAAAGAGTTGGAGGTGTTTTTTTTTTTTTAAAAAAAGGCCGAAAATGAAATATTGCCCAATAACAAACCATTAACAAATTCACTGCCTGCTGAAGACTGATAATTATTTTATTATATTGTGGCTTCATGGCAGTGTTGATTTCTGACAATTGGACACATCCCTGCACTTTTCTTGAAAACATTTTTGGAAGTGGTTTGCCATTTCTTCCTTCCTAGGACTGAGAGAGTGTGACTGGCCTAAGGCACCCAGCTGCTTTTGTAGTTAAGGCGGAACTAGGACTGGGGGTCTCCCAGTTTCTAGTATACACCATACTCTTCCATTTATATAGATCTAATATATGAGCATCCTGCAGGAAAGAAGGGCCAAATACTTTGTACGGAAGAGCTTGTTCATGTGCATCAGTGCATCAGTGAAGAATACTTTCCCCTTTCTATTTGCAAATGCTACAACCACTAGTTTTGTAGTTTGGGACCACCAGTATACATCCAGTGCTAGACCATCTAGAGATGCCACTCTATAGGAAGTGAGAGAAATATTGGACATAAGGTGGCCCTTTTCCACAATTACCTCTATAATATGGAATACACACCATTATCTTCAGAAGTATATTGTCAAACTTTTGAGGTAGCTGTGGCAGAACACAGATTCCGCACATCTGACTGAAACTCTAGTGACATTGGCTAGAGCAGAGGTCTCCAAACTTGGCAACTTTAAGACTTGTGGACTTCAACTCCTGCCAGCATAGCTGGCTGGAGAATTCTGGGAGTTGAAGTCCACAAATCTTAAAGCTGCCAAATTTGGAGACCTCCGGGCTAGAGCAACAGAATCTTGAAAGACTGACGGAGTGCCTTCTCCACCCCATTATATTGTAATCAATTAGGGAGGCGTCACTCTTGGTTTCTTCTGTTTTCTTTGCTTAAAGCATGTTTAAACAACCTTTGTCTCTGTGTCATTTCTCTAAGGATATCATCTTGGGTCTTTACATAAACTTGGCTTTTGCTATCTGAGAAGGAAGTTTAGAATCATTCTTTGTCAATATATATTTTGGTCATAACAAGGTACTGTGATAACTTTGGCATTTTAATACAAATTAGAGAGGTTAGTTCCCATTTTGTTTTGTACTGTGCACCCCCCAAAACCTGTCAATTGAGTTGATATATAAATTTGGTTGAAGGAAGAAAGGGTGAATTGGTATTCATTATGGCAACATTATGGTAACAATCTGCAGGTATTTAAAACATCAGTTTCCTTCCTCTGCCTTTTCAAGGTATTCCAGTCATAATCAGTCCACTTGGTGACAAATACTGCCTTAAAATCTCACACAAGAAAGCAAATAAAGTACTTTTTTCTCCAACTAGAAGAGATATAAAATTACACATCAAGTTCTTGATGTAAATGTAATTATACTGACAATCAGAAATCTGACAAAAGAGGCTGAAAGAGAAAGAAAAGAACAAGAAACGTTCTCCATTATTAGCATCAAATGAACGGGATTAGCTAAAATCCATTGTCTTCCTACCTCATATTTGAAAGATATTTGCTCTCTCAGCTAAGGATTCCAAACTTGTAAATTGTAATAATGACACAGACAGCCTGAGGAGACAAATTACTTGCCTGTATTCAACATGTTTCAGTGCTTTCAAAGGATAAGTCTGCAGGGGAACAAAAACAATACTTTCTTTAGTAAGCTTGGAGGAAGCTTCTCAAAAACAAGTAATTCCAAGATGTGAGTAAAGTTCATCTTAGGAGCAACATGAGGACAGCAGACTGGGAAATTGCATCACCTTGGTGGAAAATGGTCAAGAACAGAGTTGACTTTGGGAAAAGGGTTTTGCAGAAAATCTGGTATTTTTCCATCGCATTGACAAACATTCTGGATTTCCAAGAAAACAAACAAAAACATATTGTAAGCCCAGTCCCAAAAGACAGTTTCTGTCCTGTGTATGAACTTTGTGGGTATCTTAGAATTTGAGCTCAAAGCTTTCCAGTCAAATCACTGATGACTTTTGCAGTAAGTACTGTGCCCCCAGCTCCTGCAGATTTTTACTCAGCAGTAAATTGCGTTGAGTTGAGTGTGGGCTGAATTGTGTGAATTGAAATGAATGAGTGCATTCTGAAGGAGGGGGAGAATTCATTAAAAGCATCCAAAGGCCCTATCCCTATCCTGATGTTTTAAAACAGCTCAGTCTTCTATGTACATACTTTCTACATATCCCAAACCATGTGATTTAATAGTGTTTTCGCAGTTCGTTCTCCTATCATGTTTGGATTCATTTCTCAAATTATACTCCTTGATCCTTAATGGAATTTTCCAAGATCTGTATCACATAATGAGAATGGAGTGTTCTCTAGTTTTCTTATAGCTAAAACCAATATTTTATTTATAAACATGTGTCTAATTTTGAATGGATTCTTGGAAACCATGTAGCGATGGCTAAAGCTGGATTACAACTCCTTTTATATTTATGTTATGCAATTATGTATTTAAATTACAAAAATATGGATTGGGTTGTAAATGTAGTATTGATAAGATCAACTAAACTCTACATTCAGAGCTTCTGGGTCAATTCACTAGTGCACTTTGCATGAGCTATTGATGGCTATGAAGAGCTAGGAAAGAATTATTGTGCCCTCAGGTCTTCCAATCTAGTACCTTCTAAATCTGATGGGACCACAATTTCAAGCCAGTTTGATCACAGTACCAAGGCTGGCAGGGAGGAGGAATTAAGTTCAGAGTTAGCCTGGAGTCACCAGACAATTCCAAAAGGATTAGAACTGACCTCCTCCCCTACAAATTGCTTATAGCCTTATCTAATTGTTTCCAAAAGTAGGCTTCTAGACTGGGGATATTCTTGTATTAAAGGCAAACCATAATAAAGTAGTTAGCTTGGCCTCTGCAACTGTGGGGTGGGTTGTTCATGCTGACAACTACTTACAAGGTTTTTGCTCTCTTAATTCTCCTAAAAGAAAGGACAAGGATGGCAGAGGAAAATCTCAGTGGGCAAGAATGGGGAACCTCCAGTGATGATATTCTAACTGGTTCGTATAATTGCTAGGTTGCCCTTAACTGGAAAGAATATCAGCGCTGACCCTGTCCATCTGCCCTGTT
>JANHGC010005747.1:289810-301025 GCA_027560395.1 Boaedon fuliginosus | reverse complement strand
GGTTGTGCATGCAAGTGCACGTGATTATTGTTCGCCACCGCTGGTCTAGATCAATGTTTCCCAACCAGCCTCGAGTTCCCTTTGACCGGGGAAATGAGGCGGGGTCTAAATCAAAATAAATAAATAAATAAATAAACCTTGGCAATGTTCAGAGGTAGGGACCTCATTCCCCAGTCAGACTGGGAAACACCATAATCTCTACTGATTGGCAGTAGCTAGACAGAATGGATCTAGATAATATGTTCCTTCAAGAAGACTCTGATGCTGATTCACTACCGTCTTCTCTACACTGTTCCTTAAAATTTGTAGACTGGCAAATTCCTAATAAGCTATCTCATCCAGAACTGGCTTCTGGAGAGTAGCAATAGCAATAACACTTAGATTTATATACTGCTTCACGGTGCTTTATAGCCCTGTCTAAGCAGTGTACAGAGTCAGTCTATTGCCTGCAACAATCTGGGTCCTCATTTTACCCACCTCGGAAGGATGGAAGACTGAATCAACCTTGAGCCTGGTGAGATTTGAACTGCTAAATTGCAGGCAGACGGCAGGCAGCAGAAGTAGCTTGCAGCACTGCACTCTAACCACTGTGCCACCATGGCTCATAGAATGGGGCTCAGAACCATTCTTGGTAGTAAAGATTGTACTTGATGCTATCACTGTGCTGCAACATAATTATTTCTTTTTTTTTCTTCCTTAAGAAAAAATAAAAGCAGGCAAAAAAGGGAGGAGCCTTGTAAACCCAAAGAGAGGTGCCTGTAGGCAAAATGTTAGGAACTAAACTCCTTAAAAGCGGTGACTGTGAAGGACTTGAGGATCAAGCTGGAAGAAACATTTCCTTATCTATCAACCTGCAAAGGAATCAGCATGGACTTGCTTATGGTATGTATTCTTTATAAGCTCTTGGCAAATGTTAACCAGAAAGAATATTCTCTCAGGATTTTGTAGAGTAACAATACCAATTTGACCACTGATAGCTGCATATTTATGAAGGATACATATTCTGAAATAGGCTCTATATTGGTTTTCTTTCAAGCCAGCCCAAGAGCAATATTTTAGCTTCATGTACCTATCTATAGTAAGCTATACGAAGGAAAAGAGAGCATATTCATCACTCGGTGATTTAAAAAATGCAGAAATCTGTTGGGTGTTCTGTTAAAAGCTGGGTGGGGGGTTTCCCTGAAGTCTGAAGGAAAGCATCAATGTTATCAATAGCTATGGAATCTTCCTCTCAAATTACTTTTTACTCCCTCCTTATACTGAGTTTTAATGGCTAACATGCATTTTGCTTTTGAGCTACAAATGTTCTGAACTTGATGACAGTAAAAAGCCAACTAATGCAGTGCTTAGTCATTTCTCTTCACTGACTCACTGAACTCAACTCAATGTTTATGTATGTTTAATGCGACCTTCTCCAAAGTGATGGTCTCTGTATATTTTGGGCCTGCAAATGGCTGTACTTAGTTGAATGTTTTGAGGATCAGAAGCTAAGCAAGGGCAGATCGATTTGTACTCAGATAGGAAACCAGAAAAGGGATAGTATGGCAGGGAATTCTGGTAACTGTAGTCCCAACACATCTTAATGGCACTAAGTTGAGAAAGGCTATTTAATATTTATAACTAGATCCATTTTGTAAGAAGTAATAATATTGAAATCAAGCATGCATGAGAGGACCTTATAAAATTCATCATGGGAATCAGTTCAGAAATGAAAGGGAAGAATTCAGCCCATGTTGAAGCAATGATAGTGTCCTTCTTGAGTGAGGAGCAAGGTGGCTCAAGGGGTTGGGATGCTGGGGAGGATGTTAGTAAGCCCACATTTGAGACCTGAGAGCTGTGTGAGCTCTCCTCCTTTCCTCCAAATCCTGCCAGGGACGTGTAAGGAGCCCCCTCCTGGGCATCTCCAGGGCAACGGTGATGTCACTGGCTAATCCGTTCAACCAGGAAGCACCTTGGTGCTTCTGACATGAATGCCTACAGAGGGTGGTTTTGTAACTGAAGATGTAAATTATTTAATCCAAGCCATTGTAAAGGTAAAAACACAATAGAACTTCAACCTTGAGATTTCCCATTCATGAACTGCAATTTGACTGCAGACTAAGCAGAAACCCAGGACATTTGGTGAGTTTCACCTTTGCCAAGAAATATATCATGTTTCTGTTTAAAGGAAAGCAATATTTTTTGCACCTACATCTACCTAGTTAGCATTAATTTCTAGATGATTTCTTCCAAACTTCCATATATCTCAAAGTAAAGCAATAACATTTGTCCCAACCCTGTTGTTTTACATTTTTGTTAACAGCTTTAAAAAATAAAATCCAGCCACATCTTTTACTCTTGTGCATGCACACACATACCTAATTTGTACCACAAATATTACCCATAAAAATGTGTGATGAATGATGGTATTTCTACATGATACATGAACCATCCGGCCAATTCATGAGTATGTTGGGAGTTTGTGAGCTTAATTCTTTTCTGTGTGACACTTGACTGTATGTATTTCTCTCCCCAGCATCTAGAACGTCTTTTAGACAGAGTTTTCTTTAGAGAATAACAGCCACCAGGGTTTAGTTTTTCTTTTTCTTTTTCTTACAGGAGAAAATAAAAAAGCAAGCCAGATTGGCAGATACATGTCTCATCCCGGATATTGTAATATGAATGAATAGATCTTTGGCTGTACAGAATATTTTCACACATGTACACCTTGTGTACAAGTTGCATCTGATATTTAAAAATAGGCAGGAGCCGGGGTGTCTATGAACATGAGCATGCTGGAATTTAAAGCCTATGCTGATATCTTGTTCACTTTTTTTTATACTTCGGTTTCTTACTAACAGATGGAGTACAAGCAGGTCCACCAGATCCAGCAATTTCATCAAAATAACAAAATAAAATTGTACCATTGCAATATAAGTTCCAAACTTTTTCCTATGCAAAGTATGTGATATCAGCGTACACATACAAAAAGGGCAATGTTTGTAACACGTCAACACAACACTTTCTATCACCAGCTTCTTTGGACCCCTAAAACAACTCTTATGGGGAAATATACCAATAATAGAGATGGTATTTCCTTGATAATCTTTGGGAGAACTCTGGTGTCCTTTTTGTTTGAAATCACAACAGCACCGTTCTATCTTATGGCCTCCCAGAGTCCCACAAATGCATTCAAGGGAAGATAGTCAGCACCGATTAATGAAACTGGAAGCTGCTGGGCGCTCCCTCTCTCCCTCTCTCTCTCTCTCTCTCCTGCCATATCTTTCTGATCTCTGAGCCTGGATTAGTTACCTCTCCTTGCACTTAGCAGCCTTTTTGCGAAGTGGTTAAGGATTGGTGTACCAACCTGTTTTTAAATCCTCAGCACATACCTGCCAAGAGCTGCCACTACAGATATGTAATTGAAGAAGAAAGGCAAATTATCAGCGTGAACAACTGTAGACATAAGCAGCCTGTTATGAAGGATTACTGTACAATTATTTTAATCCAGTGCTTTAAAGTGCAACCTGTTGGATGAAAGAAGCCTTCACAGGCATCACATTTTCTTTTTTCCTGTACAACCTTCCACTGTCTGTCAATGGAGAGCCATGTGGTTCCAAAGGACTTTTTTTTTTTAATTAAAATACAGTACCTATAGAAAAAAATACTTAGGAAATCATAAATGCCAAATAAAAACAGTATCATCACTTTACCATATAGAAGGGAGGGAAAAGCATGGTTGGATTCTACCCTGAATGTACTTTTCAAACATTTTATTAGCAATAGGAAAAGCACTTAGACTTATATACTGCTTCATAGTGTTTTACAGCCCTCTTTAAGCGGTTTACAGAATCAGCCTATTGTTCCCCAACAATTTGGCTCTTCATTTTACCAACCTCGGAAGGATGGAAGGCTGAATCAATCTTGAGCCGGTGAAAATCAAACTAGTGGCAGCTGGCAGTCAGCAGAAATAGCTTGCAGTACTGCACTCTAACGACTGCATCACCACGGTTCTTGTATTGATTTGATATCCTAGAAACCTATTCTAGTAAAAAAAAAAAAGTCAAATATAGAAATGTTATCTACACTTCCACAGGCAACACTATTCTATTGGTCCTATAGAGGGCTCAAAGTCAGGTCTATATACAATAAAATATCAAGTACCGTAAGTTGAAAAAGCTGAATATATACAGTAAAAGCAGTGGTAGTAATCAGGGTAGTGAGGTTGCAGGAGTATTAGCTAATGATTACAGATAACAGAGGAAGAATTGGAAGGGACCTTGGAAGTCATCTAGTCCAACTCCTCTTCAAGAAGACCCTAGACCAGTCCAAGCAAATGGCTGACTAATCTCTTCTTAAAAACCTCCAGAGATTCCTGGAAGCAAGCCATTTCATGGATTAATTAGACGAAATTAAATAAAATCTCTGAAAGAACAAACATAATGGAATAGTACTTTTTAAAGGCCAGAGACTGAGAGTTTGACAAAGGAGGAATTTGACAAAGGTTGTGTCAGAAAATATGCTGTTACATAACAATAGCACAGGGCTTTACAACCCTCTCTAAGTGGTTTACAGAGTCAGCATATTGCCCCCAACAATCTAGGTCCCCATTTTACTGACCTCGGGAGGATGGAAGGCTGAGTCTTTGACATATATCTTTGGCATTCTAATATACCAGAGGTAGGCATGCTTACCTTGTTAACAGGTGTCCTATGATGAAAGTGTGTTTCAGTAATATTCATCTGGACTACCATTTGCAAAGTCTAAGCCAAACTTATTGCCAAAGTTATAGAGCCAACATTGTGAACAAAAGCCTGGGCTATGTTTTAGCTTCTCCTTAGGCAGCTGCTCTCTACCCATGCCAGTTCATTTAAATCTTGCTAAATAGTCTCTGCCCAATGGCCTGTATGTGAAGACTGAACTCCCTGGTGAGCAAGCTAGATTTGCCAACATGCTAAATGAGGATTTTGAAGAGTTTCAATGTTTCTTTTGGTCGCTGATAATCTGCAAATGTTAATTCCTTTCAAACAATTGAAGGAATAAAATGGCTTATTGCCTGAAAGTGAAACTGGGTTTTTAAAAACTTGGATTGAGCAAGTAGAAGCAGATGACTAAAATCCAGCTGATGTCAATTCAAGGTGGAAGATTAGTGCTAAATATATAAAAGAAACAACAAAAACTTGTCTGGACTTTAAATCTCTACATATTATCTTAAGTTCAAATCTACTATAGTACCAGGAATTGAACTCATGAGCCATTGCATTTTAAGGCATGATATACCTTATATTATGTTAGCTTTAGGAGTTATCCAGGCCCTGGTGCTCAGCAAAGTTACAGGAGGGGAGATTTAGAGCGTATGTTTAGAATGGCATATATAGATCTTCCTCTTAAACTCTTAGACCAGAGATATACAGATGGGACATGACTTTGTGTAGAAGGTTTTGCAATATAAGACTTGGATACCCCCGTATATACGTCAAGAGGGGGAGAAAATTCCCATTTTTACAAAGATAAATATCCTGTGTGGTATTTTACACACACAAAACACACAAACACACTCACTCACTGACACACAGGCACCCAAAACCACTTTTGACCCATTCAGGACTCATCAAGCATGCACAGTCACATACAATGCTCCATGAATTCAGTTCCCAGTAGAGTCTGAATTCCGTAGAAAGACCCATTTCTCCACGAATGAAGATGAGACCCAGATGCAGTAATAGAAACTATTACTTCTGCCCCCACCTGCCCAACCATGAAGGCTCCTGGCTTGTCTTTGCAATTTTGTATTTAGAATTCTGTGATCCTCTTTAGCATAAGATTATGGAGCAGAGTAGGGTTAATGTATTTTAACCAGCAAAAAGATTACTCATTATTCCAGAAAATTTTTTTACTAGGAAAGTTAAAGAACTGGTATTCTTCTAGGGTTATTACACAACCAGTTTTACAAAACCTTTAGACTAATTTCCAAAATAGCTGCAAATAATGAGCAATCTTTCTCACTACCGGTGTAAGGATCAGGTAAAAACACATGGCTGTTTCTCATGCCTGAGTTAAAGTGCTATCCAATATCTAGGGGGCTGCCACAAATAAGAGACAGTCAACCTATTCTCCAAAGCACCTGAAGGCAGGAGAAGAAGCAATGGATGGAAACTAATCAGGGAGAGATCCAACCTAGAACTAAGGAGGAATTCCAGACAGAACAATTAATCAATGGAAGGACTTGTTGCCTCCAACACTGGAGGTTTTTAAGAAGAGATTGGACAACCATTTGTCTGAATCGGTACAGGGTTTCTTGACTGAGCAGGGGGTTGGATTAGAAGACCTCCAAGGTCCCTTCCTATTTTGTTATTCTGTTAATTCAGTTTTTCCTAATCTGGGTATTCCTTGAATGAGCGGAACCTCAATTCTTAATGATGGTCATGTTACTGAGTGTTGTAGGCCACTTCCCAGTGGGCTCCTGAGCTCCTAGCAGTGGCTACTCTATTAGAAAGACAGTCTGATCAAAACTGAATTGGGAGACCCATAAGAAGGAAAAATTAAAGGTCTCAAAGTTGTTCCTCAATCCCATCTATTCAACAGAATGAAGTACATAACTAACCTGCTCACAATCTTCACTTTTCTCGTGTGTGTGTGTGTGTGTGTGTGTGTGTGTGTGTGTGCGCGCGCGCGCGCGTTTGGCTTTTGGTAACTGCTTGAAGAAATCCCTGGAGATTTCTTGGCAGGTTTTCAGCACTGGTTTATTGCATCCTTTCCAAGGTTGAGAGAAAGTGATTGGCCCACCAACTTTGTGCTAGAACTCATGATTGTCTGTTTTTAGCCTATGTCTTAAACTACTACACAAAACCTGCCCTCTATTTTCCTTTTACCTTATAGTAACTATTAAGATGATGCATGATTTGAAAACCATTAGATTTGTTTTGCTTTGTACCCGCACAGCATCTTTCTGCTTTTAATTAAAGTAACCTCACTTTTTTCAGACTTCAGACACAAAAGACTGCATCGACATAATTTTATGTGAATTAAGCTGTGTTTCTATTCTATGTATTTTAACAGGCCATATATAACCACCTGATATGGTTATATTAGAGTCCATTCGCATATAGGCTCATGCACTAAAAATTATACCTACTTTTCAACAAACTTCAGGTCGAGGTTGAATTCTTAAGAATGCAATTCCAAACAATGCATATTCCCACATTTTGACAGTACATTGAAAAAACAATTTGGATTTTAGAAAAAAGTAAATTTTGTCATTATATGATATAGAGTAGGATCTAGATCTGGATGTGAATGGGCGTGAAAGTTTTGAATGGGCGTGGATGTTACACTTGTCAACAAACTAGATTAAAAATTTGCATCTTCTAGAAAACATTTGTCTGATTTACAGAGGTGCTCAATTGACAGGTGTCATATGAATATTCCCAGTCCCCTTTTACCACTGGAATCCAGATTCATGGATCATGGATTATAACATAGATACAATTCTGGTAATAAAAAGCAGTAGTAAAACTACTTCTAAGAGGAATTGAACATTGGACTTAAATATGGATTTCTTGACTCACTGTGGTTGGGTTCACGCATCACAATCTGCCATAGTGATGGAGTGTGATGGTTCATATGATTAGAATGCTGGGCTAACAATTGGCAGGCTTGTGTTCGAGACCTGGTGCTGCTACTGGGTGGAGTGAACTCTCTTCACACGCTTCAGTTCTTACCCAGCAGTTTGAAAGTAGGCGACTATGAGTAGATAGAGGAGTACCACTTTCGAGCAACTTACCAGGGACATGAAAGGAGTCTCCCAACTGGGCATCCCCTGGGCAATGTTCAATCCCTTCAACCCATAAGCACTTCGGTGCTCCTGATACAAATATAGTAATAATATGCATTGGTTTTGCCTTAGTGTATTTTGTGAAGCCAGCAGTTGTAATGTGAAAAGCATACTTATGGCACGAGTGTCAAACTAGCGGTGTCACACTGCCGTCATGTGACGTTTCACAACATATTTTCCCCTTCACAGAGCTGGGGTGGGCATCCGGCCTGGAGGCCGCCAGTTTGACACCCCTGGTTTATGGTTTTGCATTATGTATGAATCATGCCAAAATTGTGGATTATGCCAAAATATAGGGCACAAAATTCTGGCCAACCTCTTAGTGGATGATGCTAAGGTCTTTGTTTCTTTTTGGACACATTTGGGATTCAAATGTGGGATAACAAATTATAGCAAAACCAGCTGGCTGGTTAAAACTAACTTTGCCTTGCATTATCAGAGGTTGAAACAAAATCTTGAAGTGGGCTGATTTTAAAGTTTCAAATTCAGATGCTTCTCTATAGTTACGCTGTTTTTCTAAAAAGAGCCTTCCATATTTTATGAGAGAAACTGTTCGGCTGCTGCTGTTTCTTCTTGTAATAATTTCTTTATAGTTTTAAGCAACATGGCTTCTGGAAAGAGGTATACAAAGCAGAAAGGATTGCAACTAAAGAACTGCCATTATCATTTCTTACAAAGCCTAATATTCTCTGAGCCTGTTCATCAAGAACGCTAACAGATCTAGACATCTTAAAATATGTTACATGGATAAAAATGCTAAACCCCATCTGAACATTTCCTGACTGTGCAACGATCCATAATAATAATGTGTACAGCAAGGATGAACATTGTTCTCAAAAAGACAAACAAACAAACAAAAATAATGGGCATGTGAAGCTTGAATAAGCATATGATGCTTATCCAAGCATCACTATGTATCCAATTCAGTGATTCAAAAATATTAAATTACTTTGAATCCTGAGAAGGTAATGTAGAGATGTTGAAATTAACAATGAAATAATATAAAAACATCATATTCAAGGGGTTCTACTGTGTTTCCCCGAAAATAGGACATGCCCTGAAATTAAGACCAAGCACGATTTTTGGGGTGGGCCTAAATATAACCCCTCCTCCAAAAATAAGCCCTGGTGAAGGAGTGGCCATGGGCAGCCCTTCCCTTCCCTGGTCACCTCAAGGCTACTGGGCGCCTTAACCACGGCTCGTTGATCAGCTGATCGAATGAGGGCCGGGAATTCTGTCTCTCCGGGAGATATTTCCAGCATGCATTTCCTAGCCCCAGCCCCTGCCCACAGCGCTAGGCAACTTTGCAGCTGAGAGCCCCTTTGTTCTGCAGCTCACTTTGTGGTTATGGAGCAAGTGGCCCATCGAACTCAGCTTCCCACCACCACCTCTACCTGGCGGCTGCTGCTTGAGAAAAGGACAGGCGATTGCAAGCGCTTACGATAGAAGCAAGGCACAGCCTGTCCCTTTCAAGCGATCAAATGTCTGTGTGTGTGTGAATAAGAGACAGAAAGAGAAACGGAGAGGAGTAACAAGAGTACTAGAGGTCAAGCTATTTTCTAAAGCACCTGAAGGCCAGACAAGAAATAATGAATGGAAACAGAACAAGGAGAGATTTAACCTAGAAATAAGAAACTTTCTGACAGTGATAACAATCAGCCAATGGAGAAGCTTGCCTTCGGAAGTGGTGGGAGCTTCACCACTGGAGGATTTCAAGAAGAGATTGGAATGCCATTTGTCAGAAATGGTGCAGGGTCTCCTGCTAGATGACCTACAAGGTCCCTTCCAACTCTGTTAATCTGTTATCTGTTAAAGTAAACACAGAATCATTGAAAACCTCTTGCAAAAATATCATTAGGATGGAGTTAGGACGAGGATTACTTTCAACTTTGTGTCACTAGATGGCAGTGTACAAAGAAGCCCCCAGAAAGCAGAGAATAGACTACCGCAGTGGCATCGCTAGTATTGACATTCTCCTGGAGGGAGAGAGTTGGAACCAATTGAAATGATAAGAGTTTAAGATTGCTACAGGCGATGTGGAGGAGTTCAGAGGAATTTCCTCTTCCGGCTTGGCCACGGGAGGATGATGGTGTCGGCGGAGCCTCTTGTGCTGTTTCAAGGGGTCGAAGCGGCTCCCAGGAGGTGAGTGGAGGGCAGGTTGGAGGGGAAGCCAGAAGCAAATCAGGGCCCTTTGGGTTCCTCCACGGTGGTGTATGAAGCAGCGAAGGGAGAAGGCTGAAACATTTCGGCTTGTGCTTCATATTCTTCCCATCCCCAAATTTTATTATCCTTTTGCTGCACAATTTAAAAGATCTGCCTGTGATTTTCTGCTGGGAGGTTTAAAGAAATCTTCATACATTTTTCATGTTTCTGAACCACCCATCTCCCTCACCCTTCGCATAACACTTCATTCCTTTTGACTTGATTGACATGTTGCTATCCTGGCAAGCAAGGAGTTTCACAGGCAAAACAAATGCTTTAAATCTTGCACAGCATGTGGACCCCATTTCGTCTGTTAACTTCCCCATCTTTCTAAAATCAAATCAAAATAATTGAGCGAATCCACTTCCGAGGCATTTTGCAGACTGAAATAAACGTAATTGCTTACTTAGATAAATTCTTAGGAGTGTATTTCTGTGTGCATCTACGGAGCATTCAGAAAGTATTCAGACCCCCTTCACTGCTGCTGATTTTCTTATGCTGCAGCCTATTTTACACTTGTTGAAGTTCATTTTTTCTCATTCATCTATATCCATAATGACAAAGTGAAAACAGCATTTAAGAAATGTCTGTAAATTTAATAAAAACAAAAAAACCTGAAATAGCACCTTGGCATAAATATTCAGATCGTTCACTCAGTACTTTATTGAAGCACCTTTGGCGCCAATTACAGCCTGAAGTCTTTTTGGGTATCAGGTGATAAACTTTGCATACCTGGATTGGGTGATTTTCTGCCATTCTTCCTTGTAAATCCTCTCAAGCTCAGTCAGGTTGGTGACCATGATTTTGGTATTTTCTTGCTGAGTATGTGATGGCTATTCCCCTGATAAATGCTTTCGCCATGTCCCAGTTATTTTGAATCGAAGTATCTTCACTTTTACTCACCTTATAGAAATTTCTCATATATTGGTTTACCAATTTTAGGAATAATTTGTCCTTCAATATATCTTTATTCATTAACCATCTGGATCAGAGCCTCGGTGGCACAGTAGTTAAATGCAGCACTGCAGTCTCTGCTGACTTCTTCAGCAGGTTGTCAGATCGAATCCCACCAGGCTTAGGGTTGACTCAGCCTTCCATCCTTTTTAAAGTCAGTGAAATGAGAACCCAGATTGTTGGGGGCAGTAAGCTGACTCTGTAACTGCTTGGGGAGTGTTGTAAAGCTCTGATAAGCAGTATATA
>JANHGC010005747.1:277429-289710 GCA_027560395.1 Boaedon fuliginosus | reverse complement strand
CCCGACGGTCCCTTTCCCAGAGGCCGGCGACTCTTGTCTTCGGGGTCCGCGCGGAAGACCGCCGGTCTTTTAGGTGAAGGGCAAGCTAAGGGCAGGGCGGCAGCATCTCGGTCCTAAATGGGCATGTGCAGAGCTCGCGCGCACATGCTCACTGGGACCTTGTGAGGACTTCGGAGGGCGCGTTTCTCCAAGGAAAAGCGAATCGCGCCTTTGCCGGCTGCGGACTTTCAAGCCCGACGGCTGCTTTTAAGCGCCGGCAGGCTCCTCCGCTCTCCTCCGCCTCCTCCTCCTCCTCCTCCTCCTCCTCGAGCGCCGGCGGGGTCGGGGAGCTCGGCGGCGCCAGACGCTCAGCAGCAGACCGCGGTGAGTGGACGGGACTCGGGAGCCCCCCCCCTCTTTCCCCGCTTCCAACCATCCCCGTCTTGTCCCTCCGGTGCCGCTTTTTCTTCATCAGGTCCTGGGTTTTGCGGAGCGCCTGCTCCGGGCAGCGCATCGGCGAGGTTTTGCGCGCATTGGGCACTTCGGCGAGCGCACTTGTCGAAAGGGCTTTGCAGGCGATGGGGCCAAGCCTGCGGAACAGCTCCCGGCCGAAGGACTCGGGGTCTGCGGGCCTCCTTCTGCCCTGGTGACGGTATGCGCGCTCCATCTTCCGCAGGGAGATTATTTTCCGCGTCTTTTGCCTTGGGGTGGGTGGGTGCGGGTGGGCTTCTTAATGTGGGTCCGGTGTGGTTCCCGTCCCGTCTTTTGAGAAGAAGGGGCTCTTCTTTCCTTCTTATCCTTGGTCAGCCTTGAGCCTTCCCTGAAATGCCCATCCAAACTTCAGCAAGTGTTGTGCGTCCCAAGTTGCGTTGGAGATTTTTAAGGGGGCTGCCAGATCAGCAAGCGAAATGGTGGTATGGATTACCACTCTTCCTTCCCCTAATCTTGTATACTTTTCAGAAAGTTTTATTAATTTTGTTCGTCATTTTCCTGACGTGGGGGATATGCTCAAGTGGCTTAACTCTGTCGCTGTTTTCAATATTTTCCAAAATGTTTTTAAAAAAATATCAGAGTGAATGTTTTTTTCCCCCTGGATAGATTTTTGTTTGTTTGTTTTCACTGTGGAAAGATTTCTCAGCATTTTGAACGGGTTTGCAGAAGATCTATAATAAACCAACCCTGAGTAGGTGAATATTGACTCTTAGTCTGTATTTCTTTCTTTCGTGCTAATGTATGGAGGATTTCTTGTGGGTTTGTGTGTATGTGTGAAAAAATTGCCAATTTAAGGAAATTTATATACTTTCGTTGGAACAGATATTCAGTGAATTTGCCATGTAGATAACTGACTTTATTTTTCTGTCAATATTTAGACAGATCAGTGTTCATAATATTCCTCTTTTTATATTCTGAATGGAGTGTTTTGAGTACATTACGTATGGAGAGTTCAGTAATGGCCTTGTAATTTTAACAGCACTTTAATTTTAAAGAATTAATATTATTGAAGCTATAACTTTGTCCTTGGGCATCTGCTTGAAGTTTTTAATGTATGAACTCTAGTATATACTTCAAAGAACCTCAGGAAAAGAACACTTCTCTTTAAAATATGAAAGTAAAATTGAAGTGAATGGCAGCTTGCCCGTGTAATACGGTTATCAGCAAAACACAGATGTCTTTTGTGGTATAAACGATGAATTTTATTTTACCTTGGGGGTCTGTTATTTTAATCTGTTTTTAGTGTTAAAATAATTTTTGCTCAAAGCATAAAAAGATGATTGAGTTTTGTGGGATCCTATTCCAAATCAAATTCAATTTGGGATTCAGGTTTGTTTAAAAGATGTGACAAAAACCTGCCTAAAAGGAAGTTTCATTAGAGATCATAAGTTGATTTGTTTTCTGCAGAAGAAAAATCAGTACAATGTTACACATTTTTGAGTGTGATATTAAATACTGGTGCCCAAAGAAAGACTCCCGTAAGAAATTAGTGGTCTACAGGTTGTGTTAGCTAAGAAATATTTTTAGAGTAATAAATTTGAATCTTATATCCTGTTTGCCTCAAAATTAGTATGGAAGGATCTGAAGCACTGTCTTTTATAGCACTCTTAAAAGATTTGGGTCAGATTCTTGACATAAAATTTTGTATTGAATTTAATGTTTCCCCAGGAATTTATTTCTTCAATACAATGGGTTTATCTGGGTTTAGTATGCTTTTGTATGTCAATTTTGTTTAAACATAATAATGACTAGTATATTCTAGATCTAATTTCTCTGGATAGTTTTACTGTGTGTGCTTAGTTAGTTGGTTGATTTTCTTCATCTAATTTCTCTGGATAGTTTTACTGTGTGTGCTTAGTTAGTTGGTTGATTTTCTTCAACTTATGCTATATCGCTGGCACATATTATTTTCTTTGCCTTCTTGTTTTTAAATCTATAATTCTGTTTATTTTTGTTTTGAAATTGTTAAATATTTGGGCTTTTCTTCTTCTTAAAAAATCTCTGTACCTAGGTGTCATATGTTCCATTTATAGTTACCTTGAGACCTTAGTTGTTAACAAGCAATAATATATGTTCAGGGTGTGTGCTGTGAACACTTAATGTGTTGCACAACTGAACTTCAGAGGCATCATAAATCAGCTATGCACAACTATGTTTCAAAGTGTTGTGTTTCTTGTTCAGTTTTACCATATTAGTCTTATTGCTATTAAATTTCTAAAATACGGTGCTGACTGCAGGAATTTTTACCAGAATACCAAAATTGCTTCTCCACCAAAGTTCAAGGAATTTTTCATTTAATATAAGGCCTTTCTTAATGATGTAGAGAGAAAAAACAAAGTATCTTTTATGTAAATGCTCATTAACTACATACTTGTGCAAAACTACATTAGAATGTATTCACAAGTGAGCATGAATGTATTAACTATATTGTCCCAAGGGGCAATAGTAAATAAGATTTTAGACAAATAGAAGTAATATACATTCATATTACCACTTTTATGCTTAAAATTAATTGATATGTGGAAGGATAGCATTCTACTCTAATTAACTTTATTAACATTGCAGTCCTATGGGATTTAATCTGAAGTAAATATAAAGAGAAATTGCTAAATGCTTGAAAGGTTTGTGCATAAGCCCCCTGAATAAAATATATTTAAAATTTGCACTGGACAATTTATATTTAGGTGTGATAATTGAGAAATATTCTAGAAGAGTTAATGTTGATCAAATTGCATCATTAGATCTTTAACTGACCTGGTCATGTGTGTTATCTGTACACAGCCAAGGATATCAAACCACAAAGTGATTTGGTGATGCAACAATACAAGTAGGAAAGAGCATCCCCTCCATATCCCTAATATCCATATGCATTTAACAGAGATGGAATTTAACACAGAATTGATAAATCTGAAAAAGACTTCTCATATTGTTTAACAGTCAACTTCATCTTCTCTCACACTGATTTTTCTTGGACTGTCTTCTGTTCCTCATTGCCACTTCTTCCTTGACAAAAATCAGCCCGAGGCTTAGGGAAACAAAGTTTGCTGCTTAGAGCTCCAAATGTTCACTAGGTTCTATAGAAAGCATTTTCTTATCTAGGCTTTTATAGGAATGATAATGGTATCCTATAAAAAAAAAAAGTGTTCCTTCTAACTTCCTTAACTACATTCCTCACACCAAATTCCCCTTGCAGGGCCATTGGTTTAAGTAATGGGAAAAACCCTATAACTGGGAACAATGGATATTCCGACACTTGGGAGAGGGATTCATCTACTTGTGCCAATAAACACTCCCTTAAATGCATTAAGGTTTATAGCGGGTAGATATTCGTATCTGAGATCTGGCCTCTCTCCTTACAGTCATAAAGTAATTACTTTGTGATCGGATTATAGCTCCCATTAAAACCTCCCTTACACTTTTTAAAGAGATGTGTAGTATCTTCTACTGTTGAAATCTGAAATTATTGTTGATGAATCTTTCCTCGAATCTCTTTGTGCAGTAAATTCACAAGCATCTTAATAAGAAATTTGTTGTCAGAATTTTATTTGGTGGAACACAGTGTTTCAAAGATATATGGAAATTAAAAAATGTAATTGCATCCATGAGAAATATATTTCCGTTCCTATAATATGTCACATAACTAAGTATAAATGAGATTATTCAACTTAATGCTACAAGTGAAACTTAGTCAAAATAAGCATTTTTATGTCCTATTTAATTCAATAAAACAGTTAAGAATACATTTAACCCCTTCCTATTAAATTCAGTTAGTTTATGCCCTCTGTTTTAAAAACACAAGTATAAAATATAAGCAGATTTTTAAAAAAGAGTTTTATTTTGAGGAAAAACATAAGCAGTGATTTATTGTTGATTTAATTTGGCACTTTGTAAAGGAATATTCAAAATGTCATATTCCAATTTGGATGGATATATGGAATAATGAAAAATATATTGGTGCTGTATTTTATTGTTTTAGTTACACTTTTTAAAAAGTACTTGATTGATATGATAAGTATATTTTGCCCTATAAAGTCACCAACACATCCCATCAAGTTCCCCTCAATCGGGGAAGAGAGGCGGGGTATAAATCAAATTAGATAAATAAATAAAATAAATCAAGCACGTATTATTTCACTTCTGATTTTGCTGCTTCTTTTCATTTTACAGCTGAAAGTGTCTTGTAAATAAATACGAATTCTAACAAGGGGTGATCCTTATAGTTTCTGTTGTATTTCATAATCATTTCTTTTCTTTTCTTTTTTTTCCTTATCTTTTTTTGTTGAAAAGAGAGTGCCCACTCAGTAAGAATATGACTTGGAACTAAACAAACAAAAAGCAATTAACAGAAGAGAATTTCCCTTTTCTCTTTCATCTTCTTCCTTTCCTCCTTTTTCTTTCTGAAACGAAGTCTTCCCAGTCCTGCTTGATCCTTGTTTACAATTATTAGTTCAAAGTTCCATTAATCACACTGTGAAGATGCTGCTATATATAATCTTTATTTATAGAACTTAATGCTTCTAATGATCTTTAACAAACACCCTGTTTTAGTGAGGTGTGGATAAATCCCATAATTAAGTGACTTTGTACAGCACCTTGATGACTGTGCCTCGGAGGCCTAAAGCAGTTACCAGTTGCAGAAAGGCTTCAGAAAGGCTGCTTATTGCAAGGAAATGAAGAAAAACAACTTTTTGAGAAGTAGTTTCTTTCTTAAGAACAAATGTGTTTAAAAAGTTAAGGCTGGCTCTACAAAAGAGAACCTAGTTGAACTCGATTGCATGGATGTAAATAAAGGCTGTACGTTCACCAGTAGGTGTAAATGATGCCACTTATAACTTTAATAACTTCAAATCATAATTAAAAAAGAATAGTCTGGTAACATTTAATGGGGACAGATGGAGAATATTAGAGGAGATGAACTAGAGGAATTTATAACTAGATTTACAAATATATATGCTACTAACTTCTGGTTTTATTATATCAGATGAGTTCTATAGCTTTTGTTGATTATATACCTTTTTCCATAATTGTGCCATTAACTTATGCTAAGGAGACTTCTAATTATGCTAATTTCAATAGATTGTTAACAATAAAAGATGGCAGAGGAAAAACTACTGAAAATTAACATAATTGGATAGCATTTCATTGGTTACCATATTTAAACTTTAAATGTATTTGAATTTGGGTAATCCAATCTCCACTCCATTCATTTAATGAGTGTTTACAGCTGTTCTGTTGAACAACTTTTTACTGTACAGCATTTTAATCTTCTTTATTATCCCCTTATAAACAGCGTACAAGAAGAGAAGGAAGCCGTTTTATATAAAGAAAGCAATTCATGCTGTAATTTTTTAAGTTATGGATGTATTAGTGTTTGTCTCAATGTCAAAATATCAACAGTTTTGAGTCAAATAGATTCTAAATGCTTAGTTTCTACTATAGTAAAGACCTATACAGCAAGTTGCTATTCTATTTGCAGCTTTGTGTTTTAGTTTTTGAAAATGGACACAATCCAGTGAAAGTAATGGATTTTTAGGAACAATTGAATTAACAGGCAGTTAATTAACAAAAATAAACAGTACTGTATACTGCATGTTTGCAAAGCTTTCAACTGTAAACGCAAATTATATTATAGCCATAGCAGGATGGTGTACATCTGAATCCCATTGTATTAAATTTGATTTTAATGTACCTGGCAGTTTGCTAGATTCTACACAGTTCTCTTCTGCTCTAGAAAAAATGGTTATAATTTACATACTAGTCTTGACACAGTTTTAAAGGTTTTTAGTCTAGAATAGCTACACTGATACAAAAAAATATAATCTCTTATTTTTCTACAAAGCAAAGAATATGAAGACTGGTCCTTTTATTAAATTATCATCATTAGTATATGTAATTCTTGAAGCCTATTTAATTAATATCAGCGTTGCTACTGTTTCATTTTGTACATGTCCTAATGGATAGAAAAAAATCGATTCTTTCAGAGTACATAAAATTAAGCTAAAACAAATACTTTGCTTATCCCTGCCGGCCCATTAACTTTGCACATTTGTTGTTCTAAACAGCTAAGCCAGTTTTCTTTTCTATTCATCCATGCATGCTGCAAAAACATTTCGTCAGCTGCTGCTTGTGCCCCTATGAATATACCAGAAATTGCTTACTGTGGTCTTGACATGTGTCTATTCATTTCAGTGGGGAAAAAATGTACAAAGAGTTCCTAGCAGAAATATACCATATTAAGTTGTGGTTTTACAATTTGGATCCAAAAAAACCTTAGATGTTGCTCTAAACATAGGTTTAGTTTTTTTTATAGAAAGGTATATCTTATTTGTATCAGAATTGCTTTCGGCATTAGCAAAATTAGGTATTGCGTGTGGTGAGGTGGCATGTACAGATATAACAATAAACAACAAAAATGCAACTTCCAAACCCAGTAGAATACAAATAAAACATGTTAAAAATACAAACATAGCTGATAATTATTTGGACCAATGAGCTTTGAACAATCTTACAAAGCTACTGAATAGCCCCTGAATTTTCTTAGCTTCACTTGTCATTGGACAAGTTAAGTAAATGTAACTGTATACTCACATCCCACAGATAATTCATTCAATCTGAATAGATACACAATGATCTGTTAAGAGGATAAGAGTGGGTGATACTTATTAAAATCACCAAGGAGTTGTTCTCTTGAAGAGAACTGTGAGTATACAGAATCCTTTTTATGCTACTGACAACTCTTGAAAAGATACAAAGCTCATTAGCAGTACTGTGGATAGTACAAGTCTTTCCTTCTTTCATAACATTTAAAATGCATGTGGTCCTCGACTTGTGACCACAGTTGAGCCCCAAATTTCCATTGCTTAGTGAGATAATTGTTACATGAGCTTTGCCCCATTTTACGACCTTTCTTTCCATAATTGTATGTTTACGTTTTTAAAATACACACATGGCTTTGAGAGGAAAATCTACAGAAGTGCAGGATTTTTTAAAATTTCATAAATATTTCAAAAAGAAATCAACACAAACGAAAAAACATTAAAACTGTTAAAATAATTTTAAAATATCTATCTCGTTCACATATATTTAATGTTTTTTCTCTTTTCTCTTTCAATAGGAAGTAACTTTATCGGTTTTCATTCTTTTGCCATTCCTACAGGCTATAAGATTGTGTGTATCACTTCATTAAAATAGAAAGAAACCAGTTCCTGTAGATTAAAATCCATATTTTTTCAAAAACTAATCCTCTATGTCGTAGTCTTGAAATTTAATCTTAAAATTAATTTAACAATATGATTTGGAGAATCAGATCTTAGCAAGTGGGCTCAATTGCTTGATTTATACACATTTCAGAATAAATGTGTAAATGTATGATGCTGAAATGTGCTAGAAGTCACTTTACAGTTTTTCAAAGGATGAAAATGTAAGATATTTTTTTTAGAGGAAGCTAAATTTAAATGTGAACTGATTCTTTTACAATGTGTTTAATACATTCTTTTTTAAGTTGCTGAAAAATTTGGAGGTGTTGCGTACAACAAACAAATACAGCAAGTTATACATGTAACGTAGAAAAAGTTAAGCATTATAGAGAATTTATTTTATAGATTACATTAAATGTTAGAATTGTTAGCCATTTTCTTTTAAACACTGCCTTGTTGGTTATATGATCTTTGAGCGTTCTTAAGCACAATAACATTTTCTCTTTAAAAAGTTAGTTAATAAAATTAATAAAACATAATATGATTGGTCTACATGGCCTGATTTTTGATACACCTTAAATATAATTATATGCAGTAGGCTCCTTCTGTACATACAAAACAAAGAATCCTTTGCAAGAGCTTGCATGTTTTTTAAAAATATATCATGAGGAACTGCTTATTTGTTTAAGAAACTTAATCCTAATTAAAACCATCTCAGTAAAACAAAGAACATGGATTAATTGATATAATTTGAAAGTGAAGTAGTTTCTTTCCTTAAGTTAAAGTCTCCTTTACCCTATGAAATTGTCTTTTTGTTAATTGGTATCCTTGGTTAGAATAGAAGAGAGTTAATAATTACGTTTGAAATGGGAAGTTTTGTGTATTTTCTAGAAATAAATACATAACAAATGCCTGAAAGTTAAATAGTGCAAAATCTTTTGGATGATGATATGATTTAAACACTTAGATATGCATAAGAGGACTTGGGAAGAAAACAGGCTTCGGTTGTATGTACAGTTATCTTGGCTTTTGTGAAATGGACATTCTTTATCCTAATTTCTGTTCTGTGTTTCCAGAAGATACACCAAAAAGAACTTATGGCTGATAGAGAAATCATAAATAAAGGGGGAAAAGTAAAATAAAAATGACAGGGGTGGAGGTGGGGGGCTGGTGGGTCTCCCAGTATACTTGGATTGCAGTTTATTATCACAGCCAGCATAGCTAGCCATGATAATATAAATTATGCATGTCATAATCCAATAAAATCTTATTAAACTCTTCACAATTAAAAGAGTCTGTTTTTTTCCCCAGCATTAAATAGCATCGTTTGTTCCATTAAAGAGTCCTGACTTATTAGCATTAGCTTATTTGTTTATTTGTTTATTTATATATTTATTAGATTCACATGGCTGCCCATCTTGAGCAATTCTGGGTAGCTCACCACAATAAAACTATTAACTGTGAAACAATAATAAAACGATAAAATAAAAGTCCTGCACAAAGCAACACCTGTTTCCCCATGATGTGGTCTCACATATTGGCAAGAAGTCCAGGTAAATCACATCATGAGAAGAACGAGGCACTTGGGTCCCTGTCATTTGTTTCCTTTGAGACCTAATGGGAACATCCATGCCTTGCCTATGGACTTAGTCTACATTGACAGTGCAACTCAGATTATATCCTGTGAAAGTAGCTCCTACTTTGATATGAATACAGTTTAACGATTTTTCCATTCTCATGCACAAGGATTATTCTGTGTATTAGTGTGATCCCCCAAAAAACTGTTGGAAGTATAATCAGAGGGGTAGCTGGGTTGCATCAAAGGGAGCCAGGTTGGTAAATGGTTAGGGTTTAAAATAAAGGTTTTTTACTAGTAAGTGGGTAGGGGGAAAGACTTTTTGTGCTTGATGATAAGATGCTGGTGTGTGTGAAATAGGGCAGAACTATATTAATGATAGATAGATAGATAGATAGATAGATAGATAGATAGATAGATAGATAGATAGATAGATAGATAGATAGATAGATATAAATAGAGCTAGATAGATGATAGACAGACACAGATCTCTTTCACACACTCACGCACACGCACACGAGTATCAGTTTTTAACTTGGAGAGGATTTTTTTTGTATCTTTCTTGGTTGGCTCAATAAAAAGAATTTTCTTTGGAGTGGACTTCTTGGTTTGGTATCTGGTGGGTCTGACAATCTGTCATTTCTGATAATGGAAATCAACCATATTTTTAAACATGCCTTATCAACAATGCTGATTAGGTTTGGGTAAGGTTCATATTTCATATCTGTTTTACAGAATATTTGCTGCATTAGAAATGCAGGATTCTAGTTATTATCTTATATATTGTACCATAGCACTTTACAGCATTCTCTGGGTAATTTACAGTGTAGAGGTATTACTTGCACATTGCCCCAACAATCTGGGTCTTCCATTTCACTGATCTCAGAAAGATGGAAGGGTGAATCAACTTTGAGTCCTGTCAGGATAGAACTCAGGCTGGGAGCAGACTCCACCAGCAGTACTGCATTTTAACCGCTCTGCTACCAGGGCTCACCCTGTAATTTGAACTGAAAAAAAGTGGCCCAGAATCATCAGCTAAACTCTCATAACTAAAGATGGACTTATTCCGAACTAGACTGTATTGTTTCTCCATGTCATATAATATATGTGAGTATATGCATAATTTTGTATTTATTTATTTAATTTGTCTTGTTTATGTAGTATATATTGGAGTGGAGACCCTTTGAGAGCTGTGTGCAACAGAATTTCATTTTAATGTATGCCAACTAGTGTACATTCAAAGTGACAATAAAGTTATTCTAAGCCTAAATCTAAATCTATCACTGTAATCCTATTTCTAAACCCTAGACCCACAGGAGGAAGAAAGCTAAGGAAGGCTCCTTGGCCAAGTTAAAATCCCACTTGTCCTTCTCAGGATCCAACAGCCTCTCTTTATTTCTAATAATATCTCTCAAACCCAAAGAATGCTATTTCATCCTCATCAGGAAGGATATTGCATGCTCATGTAATCTTGCCTTCCAGTTGTATATTGACATCTGTCATGTTCATTAAAATGGCATTCTCATTTCAATTGCAAGTATGTAAACTACGTGCGTTTGTCACAGGGTACAACTCATTATAGATAGATAGTGTAGCAATGATTTAGTCCAAAATGGATTCTGCCTTTGAGCAAGAAAAAAAATGTATCTATTAACCAACTTGACTTCTTTATATGAAAATTGTGCTTTCCTATATTGCTTGTCTGATTTCCTTACAACAGCAACAATTCCCTATTTGGTGATAAGCTGATCAGTCTCAACTAGTATTAGATTCACACCTCATTGGTCTTCCACCCACATTGGGTTGATATCTTACACCTGCTTCTTCATGACAGAAATGTGTTCTTTATATTGCCTGACATCTCCAGTTACAAATATTGGTCCAAAGCCCAGTTTAGGGATACCAGCTATCCCTTGCTAGAACTCTGTATGAGTTGCATTCAGCTGGTGGGAAATATGACCATCACTTACGCAGACAACAAAAGTAGATAGAAAGCCATGGGACAACTCCATATAATATTAACTGTGATATAACATCCTAGGAATGACTTGTGGGATCCTTCTTCTCATTCTCCTCTGATTGTAAAAGAGGAAGAGGACATTTTGCTTTTGTTATACTTTTATAGTTCAGAACTAATCAAATTGCATTGAGATCACCAAGGAATGATGAGTTCCTATAAGTGCTCAAACAGATGCTTGATTGCCAATTCTCAGAGATGTTGTAGTACTGAATTCCCGTACTAGCAATAGGTTGGACTAGATATTCCCCCAAGTTTCCTTCCACCTCTTCTGTTCATTAAAATATCAAATTATGTTTCACCCTAATTAACTAGTGTTATAACAGATCGCCACTTCACGTTTTATTCTAAACTGAAATTTTCCATCTATCAGAGAAATAAGTGTGAATGCAACATTTAAAATGTCTTGACAATGTGAAGGTATTAGTTATCCTGTGCAATCCCTTCATCTGAAGTTTCTCCTTAGAACTATGTATTCTAAGGCTGAAACTGGAATTATAGCATGAGGGCAGTTTGCATTATATGCGTTAATAAAAGATAGCTTTGATGCAACTCTAAGATTGAAAGATTGAATACTATAGATCAGTGTTTCTCAAACTTTGTTGGTTCACCGCCCCCTTTTAGAAAAAATTGAATGCTTAATGCCCCATGTCAAGCCCCACCCCCAGGGTGGAGGTGAGCTACCCAAGCCCCACCCCCAGGGTGGGGGTGAGCTGCCCAAGCTCCACCCCTAGGTGAGCCTTGGGAGCTGGAGTCTCCATTGCCGCTGCCGCACTTCAGAAAAAGCCAGCTCCCAAGGCTTTCCTGGTCGTTGGCTTTCCAAAGCCGCTGCCTGCTCAGAGAAAGTTGGGCGCCAAACGCCGAGGTTTTTTTCCTCCAAGTCTCGTCCTGCAGCTTTTTCTGAAGCCTCGGCGGGCACGAGATGGTCCTCCTTCCCCTGAAAGGTTTTGGCTGGTGGTGGGTGAGATAGCTGGAGGACTGAAGCCCAGGGCGGCAGCTGCCTGAAGACACTGGACCTGGA
>JANHGC010005747.1:249029-261280 GCA_027560395.1 Boaedon fuliginosus | reverse complement strand
CACTGACTAACCTATTAGTTAGAGGCACACATATATTGGGCGCCCGGGTAAAAATCAAGCTAGGTCTTACTTTCAGGGGAGGTCATATTTTCAGGGAAACAGGGTATCTGTTCTTGAAACCCAGGTCCAAATAGGATAATGGTCACTTGATAGAGAGAAAGAAACGATATAAAATTGATTAATGTTTGAAATTGAATTATTACATTATATTATTTGTAATGAGATGGCCTCCAGTATTTGATTGATTGCCCACTGTGTAAAGAAAGGGAGCAAAGGCAAAAACAGAATAGTTTCATATAGAGCTGTGATGGCGAACCTATGGCACGCGTGCCAGAGGTGGTACGCAGAGCCGTCTCTGTGGAAACGTGCACCATCGCCAGCTGCTGCTCTGGTTTCTGGTGCTGACCAACTGGTCTACGCAGGCGCCGGAGAGCCCGAAAACAGCCTGAAAAATGGCAAAAAAACAGGCCATTTTCCAGACCGTTTTCCAGCTCTTTTCTGGGCCGTTTCTGGGCTGAAAAATGACCCAGAAAATGGCCGAAAACCGGCCGGAAAATGGTCTGGAAAATGGCCAGAAAAGTGACCAAAAAACAGGCATGTGCACACTGGCCATCTGGTCTTCAGGTTTCTGGCTCTCCGGCACACGCACATGCATGCACATACACACGCATTCCAGTTTGGGCACTCAGTACCGAAAAGGTTTGGCATCACTGATATAGAGGCCAGTTTGGATTAAAAACTGGACAAGTTACACCTACGTTTGGCATGGCATAGATCCATATATCTATTAATTGACAATAGCATTCCAGCCTGTGTGCTGCATCAGTATGAGAAAGGAAAAAAAATGGGGAATACTGTAGCATGAACTAGTAACATGGCCTAAATACCCCCAAACAACTAGCAATAATTTTAAAAGTATGTTTTAATGAAAATGAAATATTATCTTCAATTACATGGAATGAACACTGTCCTGGGAGTGAAACTCACATTACAGTTTACTCTTTTCAGAGTCCAATAATATTACCCTAATTGGAAGCTGCGCCATATATGAATGAGTTCCACATGTGTGGCAGGACATTTCCAACACTTGAAATGGGTCATTGACTCTCACTGGAGTCCTGTGCCAGCAAACAAGCAATATAAGCTGTGATTCTCTTAACCTCAAGGAATTTTTGATAGCTATGGTTATCTGATTCCATTTTAGCTCTGAAAGTGTGTCGGAATCTTTTCTTCTTACCTAGTGAAATACTTGCTTTTTTAGTTCAGATTTGTTTAGAAAGCAAGCCAGGAGACATTTCTTTTATTATCCATTTGAAGCAACATCTCTTGTGGTCTTACAAAAGAGAACATACCTTATAAAAATGGAGCTATGACAGGTACAGGTTTACTTTAAAAACAAAGAACTTTTTATTTCCTTCTATGCCGTCATACGTAGTTAATTAAAACTTGTTATGACAAATTGACTTCAGATTGTTTTTTCAAACTGGACAATAAGCTCTACTTTTCAGAAATCTTTCTGTGCCAGGAAATGAAAAAAGCATTTTGAGGCTCACAGAGTCCGGTACGGAGGACATGCAGTTGACTCAAGCTTGACTAAAGAGGTAGGAATGAATTATTTACAAACATGGAACAGACTTGTCCCCAAAGGAGAATCTGTCACTCTTCATGTGGTGCTATCTTCAGGCAGTGGAAACAGCCTGAAATTCCATTGCAACCATAAATATGTTCAATTGGCAGTTAACAGCAAGCATAGCAACTAAGTGTTCCGTTTAGGAGAGCTTTAAAAGAAATCCAAAGAAAGAAAATCCTGTAAGGACAAAACTATTAATAGAAGGCAATGAGTAATCAGGAGGCGCAGGAGTTTGCGGTCCCTGCTGCAATGGACTCCTACAGGCTTTTCACATTAAGGTTTGATGGATGGTTGCATATAGTTCAGACACTCAAGCTGAATAAATACAAGATAGTGGCTTTGAGCATAATGTTTTAACAGCCAGAGGCATCTTTTCATACTTATTCAGATGCTACCTATCGCAGTAAACCTTACTTCATTAATTGTCTTTGCGTTTATGCAAAACTCCCAAATAAAATAGATGTTTTAACGTGATTGTCTTGACACACTATTTATCTTTTATAATCTATGAAAAGGAGTCTTTTTTAAAGGAGAAAATTGTGGCTCCGTTTTCTCCAGTGACATAATTCTATCAATGCCGCATTCAAATAATTCTGAGTTGTTTTCCCTCCAGCCGTTCCCCCAAAATTTTTGAAAAGATCCAGACTGCAACATTGACTGTTCCTATTGTAGAGCCCTGTGGCCTATGGAATCTGGAATCAGTTTACAATGAAAATATATTTAAATTGGTTTTGATCAGCTTAAGGAAATTTAATTAGTCAGTGCTTTTTATAATCCATAAGTAGCAATTTTTGATTATGTGCCATCAAATCAGTTTCCGTATTTAGAACCAGATAGATAGATGTTCTCCATGATCTGACCAGATCCTTCAGGTCTTCCAGTTATATACCCATCACAATTGTAATTGAATCCATCACTTTGCTTCTGGTCTTCCTCTTATTCTTTCATTCAGCTTTTCCAGCATTACAGTTTCTTTTTTGTAATAATTTTTTTATTGTTTTAAAATAGAGCATTACAGTTTCTCAACGGAATTGGTTCTATGCATAATGTGTTCAAATTAGAATAAACTTCAGTGTCTTCATTGTCAAAATTCTTAACTAGGACTACCAGATCTGACCTGCAAAAATCAGGACAACTGCTAGATAGCAAGAAAGGGACATGGAGTCCCTATCCCACAGCTCTATTTAATGTCCTGTGGGGTCCTCCCTCCCCCCCCCCCCCGTAAGAATTTGGCTTTATGAGTGCTTTTTAGTCATGGTGTCATTTTTTTTTATTTAAGAACTTTTAACTACTGAAAAGTAAATTCGCACCTTTACTGTCCCTAATAGAGATATAGTGTTATAGGTAACAAGTGTGCAAAAGTCATATGGGAACTTTTCAGTGGATTCTATTCCACTGAAATAGAATCTCTGCAAAAACAACAATTTAATATTTTCAGTCATTTTGGTAAAGTCTTGATATAAAAACCTTCTACTAAACTGTGTTCCAAAGTATAAAAAACAAGTTGCAAATATGGGCTCATTCAATACAAATTATTAATAGTTTTAATACTTTATGTTTTCTGAAATTTTAGAATTGCAACTTTACATAGTTTTGAAGGAAACATAAGAAGGCACCTATTGGTAGTATTTACAAATTCATTTCAGAAAAAGAAATACTCATTTTCAGATTTAGTGTCAAGCATGGAGCTGTTTACATAATTCTTCAAGGAAAATCTGGCTGTGCATAATTATGTGTCCCATTTTCCCCTTTCCCAGATAATTTGTAATACTTAAAGTTTATCTGTTGAATAAAATGACAAGTGAATAGCTGAATATATAGGGTGCATGTTATTTTTAAAGTGTTAAAAGCACACAAACTCATTTTACTTGCAACAAGAGGCTTGATATTTGCTTTTAAGTTATGCAGTGCTCCCTGAGTGCCTGGAGGTTGTAAGATCTGGATGGGGAAGAAATTGGTTTTGATTCAACCCTGGCCAGACAAAGTGGTTTTGCCCCCCCACCCAGTCCAGATGATATTTGATCTTTGATTCGGTATCGGGCCCTCCCCTGGACTGAATTGGTATGCAGTTTGGGGTCCTTTTTGGCTCATGGCTACTGCTGAAGGAGCAGGTAGCAGCCATGCCTTGGCCCTCTCTCATTTGGATTACTGCAGTACACTTTACACAAGTCATCTTTGAAGATCACTCGGGAGCTACAGCTGGTCCAAAATGTGGCATCACGCATAAGGATGGATGCTCTTAGCTTTACCCATGTAACACTTCTGTGGCATACGCTACACTTTTTTCAGTTTCCTTACAAGTGCAATTCAAGATGCTGGTTATTACCTTATACCTGTGGCACAAGGCCAGTTTATCTGCTGGATTGCCTTTTCCTAAGACATCTCCCGTCCTACCCAATTAGATAGGATAGGCTTGCTTCTAGTCACTTCCCTTAAACATTGCCACATTGTGGGACCTAGGAAGCATGACTTTTTTGTGGCAGCCCCTGCCCTATGGAACACTCTTGCCCCAGAAGTTTGGTAAACCTTAACTCTCCTAGCCTTCCGAAAAGCATTGAAGACCTGAATTGTCCCTCAAACGCTGGGATAGGATGAGATGATTCCATGTTGCATGTTTAACTTGGTGCCAAGTTTTTGTTCCTTGTTTTTAATATATACAGTTTTAATACATTTAATATGGTTTTATGTTTTTTTATTATTGATATTGTTTTATTATTGATTGGGAGCCACCCATAGTTTTGTATAAGATGGGCAGTATATCAATGTTTTAAATAAATAAGTAAATACACATTAGGGATACTAACTCTGTCCACTATACATATTTCAGGAAATTGTGGTCGCCTTGTTGTGTTTATGATAGATATAAAACTGAGTTTACCATTGTGAAATGGCCTCATTCACTGTTTGAACATACAATTTTGGTTATTCTTCCACTGTGACTTCCCAGAATCCCTTCTTGTTGGCTGCTAAAGTGCCTCACTTTTTCACATGAAGATTTCAGACATACAATTTGGGGTATGAATTAAATCAGCAGTGAGTGTTATAATGTCTGTGGATTAATTCCAGTCTGTCGAGGCTTTTTTGCCCAACCGCATACTCCTGTGAGATCTCTATACAGTGCTGCTTATTTAGAGGAGAAAAGCCTGAGAACATGGAAGGATGCCACAACTGGGTCATGTTGTTGTCTCATCTAGCTCAGTGTTCTCTATGCTGGCCTCTAACACATTTGAAAGACATTAGTGTGGAGAAAGCGAGTTTATGCAGAGAGGCAGTGAAATCTCCAGAGTTTCAAGTAAGAATTTTCCCCAGCCCTAATAAGGAAAACTGGGGTCTTCTACAAGCAAATTCAGCTTTTTTGCTTCTAATGTATTCCTTCCTGTTAATAACTTAGTGTTAGGGTCAGAATAATTCATTTCAAAACACATATAGCCTCTTTTTATGTTTTTACAAAAGTTTCGTGTTGCTTTGTCAGACAAAGCAAAACCCAGTAGTGACATACTGTATACAAGAACAACAAAATGAAAATAACTATAACAGCTGCCTTAAGAAGAGTAACTTAACAATCAAATTATAGCCACTCTCATGGGTTTTTGCAGTAGAATTAAGATTTGACTGTTCTTAAAAGGTATCTAGCAGTTTTACGGAGCATGTTTTGTAAGAAAAAAACTTGTTCTCCACGATGCTCAAGAAGGTATCTGAAGAAATATATATTTGAAATGCAATCCAATCCCAGTTAACTTACATGGAAGAGGTATATTCATTATACAAAGGAGACTCTCCCCAGATTATCTCAAATGATGGTTCAGTGATCTTGCAACTATCTGTTTAACTATACTAGTTTTTTCCTGGCCAGATTTTAAACTGCAGTTCCTGAAATTCAAATCCACAATAACTTGAAGTGAGTGATCTAAAGAACTAACTCTCATGGTTCATAACTAGTCCTTTCTTCCTCTTGGGGGAATCAGTCAATCAACCAACCAACCAACCAATCAATCAATCAATAATCTGAAAATATTCCAAAGCAGTGTTTTGCTTTTTAATTCTCCCCCCATGGCAAATGGCCCAGTCTACTGAGATATTTATTGTTTTCTACTTTTGCTTCTAATGGTACTTTCACACCATTGATAACACTCCTTACTACAACTGTCCTTGAGATATCAAGAATTGCTGCATTCCTTTGACATGGTTCAAAGGGAACCACAACAATTACCATTCTGACAATTGTGCGTCTTACTCTGTTCTTGTTGTGTTTCCTGGACAATTTCAGAAAACCGGTTGCTGTAAGCCTATAATGGTCTCTAGAACTATATCCTTGAGTGACAGGAGGAAAAAGAGCAGAGCAGCCATGGCAGAGCCAATTGGAAGCTACTGTCTCTAAAGATTCAGCTTCAAAACTGCTCATGATTTTTAAAATAATGTTTTCCCAAAGTGTCCCTGATCAGGAAGCTAATCAGCTCAGCTACTCAACAAACATAATAGCCTAAAAATACAATACCATAATCCTGATCTAAGGACAGAGACAAAGTCTTATATGAAAGAACCTTAAGGAATCTTTGGTTCCCCTCATTTTTGCCGTCTCCAGAATATAACAGAATAATAAATTTAAAAGTGATGGTTGACTTTGGAAGTGAATGCTTCACCTGGAAAGAGATTACATAGGGAAAGGTTCGGGTATAATTTATTCTAATTCAATTTACATTTATTTATTATCAGAAATATTCATTAGATTTCCTGAGGTGGTGGAACCTCCAGGTAGATAGGAGGGAGGTGTTAAGAGAGGACCAATCTTAGAATCCTTGCACTGTAGAAAGCGGCACAGACCTGATCTTCTCCAGAATCCCTGAAATCTTATCTGACCATTCCCAAGGGAATGCAGTCAGTCTTGCGAGATTCTTGTAACATAGGTAACTAGCAATAAAGCTCCTGCGTGAGATTATTCACAAGTGGTTCTGGTTGCTTGTGTCTGCCACCTGCAGTCTTCTAAAACTTCCAAGAGGTTTTATTTTCCCCCTTAGTTGTATATTAATTCAAAGTACAGTTTAATACATTAATAAAAAAATAAATCCAGAATATAAGAGAATCCTTCTATTAATTAAATTGTTTAATTGTTTTTCTATTCTGGAGTAGCAGGAACTTTATACATTGATCACAAACAATTCCAGGTAATACTTTAAAAATATTTTGCTGTGCAGTAGTTCAGTTACTTCTATCAAGTAACATCAGTGGTTTGTTGGACTGCTTCATTATCTCTCCTCTGCCCCCCCAACCATTCCTAATATAATCTCTGGATTATAGCTTAATCTGTAAACTTTGCCTAAATCATGAAAAATATTTCTTAAACCAGAAAACTTCATTGTAATTAGTAAATAATTCTATTTAGGGCATTATTGAAAGATCCAGCAATTTCTTCCTTCCTGGAGGAAGGAAAGTAAGATCTAAGTTATGTCATTTTTTTCAAAGCACTTTGTTAATCTTCACTTGCTCTCTCCATGGAATTAATTTACCATACACAGGACAGCAGGATTTCACTCTTCTAAAATTCAATTTCAATCTGATTTTCACTTTATCCACCCTGTTTACATCTTAGCTACAATGTACTAAACCAGATTCCAAAGCCAACATTCCTTCCTGCCTCCCAAACCCCTTCCTCCCAATCCGCCAGGTTTTTCTGATTACAGAAACTGCTGGTTCAGGAGAATATGGGGAGGGTGGAAAGGGAGACTTTATTTCCTTTTTGTTGATTTAAGAGCGGGGTTTTTTTTGTTACATTTTATTAATCAGTGTATACACTACATATGTGAAAATAGTAGACATAGCAACAGCCAAAGCTACGCAACAATAAAATAATAATATATAATACATACAATATAATACAATAATATATAATTAATATGTATTTTAGCATATAATTATGGCTGTAATTTCAATTAATTACAGTATAGTAATGAATGTATTTTAGAGCTCCATAACTCTTAAAGGCCCACTCCATGTTATCCCTTTTAATATCTTCAGCAGGTATCAAGTATGCCCTTGGATTTGGCATGCAAAATCTGTGCACAAAATACTTTGACGATACCCTGGTTCTAAGTCCAGTATAGGAAAAAATGGCTTCCAAGGCTGTATAGGCTTATAAGTGGTAGCATTTTGAGTTGTCTATGAAAATCTATCAGTAACAAGGGCAGCTCCTTCAGCAGTGGGTTTACATGCAGTATGAAGTCTGACCCATGAAGATATTGACCACTTTGCATTACTTATTGGTAACTACAGTCTAGGTACATGTTATTACCTTGCTTACCTAGCAGAAGAAATTATTTGCAAAGGAGGGGTAGGCATTACCATTGCACCAATAAAGTTCTTAGTTTTACTGAAATATACCGGCATTCCCTCCTCTGGATGAAACCCAGAGAGACGTAACACAGAAATTTAGCAAAAGCATTTGAATTTTATATCCTTACAGCCAGAAGAGAGTGATATTTATTGTTATTTTTAAAGGACTATGCTTCATTCATGGCCCAGTGGATTGGTTCAAAGATAATGTGGTATAATAGTGCTGAGTGTTCTTACAATGAGCCCTAGAGGATTATAGGTCTGCTTGCATTTCCTCCCTCCTCTTGAATGGTTGCTTCTATTTTATTCTAACCATTGTTTCTTATCTAAAAAAGAAATAATTCTATTAGTGGCTCAGAGCATTTGTGCCATTTTAGATGTTTGTTGGTTGCAGCAGCTGGGTGGAAATGTGGGCAGGTGTTTGGAAGCAGTAGGAATAAAAGCCTTCTTTCCATAGTCAGGCTATAAAAGTGAACAGTCAAGGCTGGTAAGAATCTGGAGAAGGGGAAATCTGAAGTCATCCTCTCCTGTTTTGCCTCTTCAGGGGGAATCCTGTGGACAAACAATGATGTCACCACCTCTTACAAATTATGATGCAGTTAGTGCTGCATACATAGTCCACTGTTTTCTTCATACCGCTAACTAGGGCAATTTCATTTTATGTCACCTTCCTATCCTCACTTCCCCTTGTTCTTTGTGGACTGGGCACGGCTGCCAAAGAAACATTAGGTTCCAAGCTGTGAATAATGATTTAATTGTGGTGAAATGATTTGAAACCTGATCGACAAAGCTGCCCTTCTCCTATTTTACCCATATTTAAGAACAAGCACATAATACTCAAATCTAAAGCCAGTTTCAAGATTCCTGGAACAGTATTCACCCCAGAGATAAGGATGGCGCTTTCTCTCCTAGGGTTCCAGAAAGCTTTGAAAATCTGGCTTTGATCCCAGGTCTGGCGTTGATGTTTATGATTTTTCTAAGGCCTCTATTTTGCTTTGTTTGTTTTGTTGATTTTGTTGTTTATTGGATAATTTTAGTCTGGGCTTTCTGTATGATTTAATGCTTATACTGTAACTGTTTTTATTTCTTTTTTTTTAGTTTTGAACACCACCCAGAGTCCCAGAGTTGGGTGGCTAAAAAAAATTATCTAAATATATGAAATAATTACAGGGATCACTTTCTAAGAGGAAGAATAAGGGAGAATGCATACATTCGGAACTGTCTGCACCTTGTTCTTTTAACAGTAAATTAAACTAAGATTATGGTTTTAACAATAGTTCCAAAGCATCTTGGATTTTTCTGGAAAGCCCAGGGCTTTTTTTCTGGGGGAACTTGCAGGAACGGAGTTCCGGCACCTTTTTTTCCTTAGACTTCTTTTGTATATTAGTATATCTATGGTGTGCATGTGCAATACGATGGGAGTTCCAGTACCTTTTTTTTTTTTAGTTCCGGTACCTTTTTTTTTTAGAAAAAAAGCACTGGGAAACCCCCTTGTAAAATTTTGGTATGATGTACACCACAGGTGGTTAGAAATATACTTAAAATTAGTGCTAGATAGATAGATTGTAACCACTAATTGTATACTGGTTCCAATTAATTATATAGGGCAGAGCAAGGGAAGACTTGTAACACAATAAAATTTGTTTGAACATAAGCCAAAACCAGGGGTGGGCAACATTTTTTTGCCCTGGTCACTGTAATGTTTCTTCCCAACCAGCTGGCCGAGGCCTTTCAGTGATGTGGTAACAACACTAGGAGGTGTGAAGTTAGACTTCTTTGTCTCATTTTTTATGTGGTTGGGGATTTTAAGGGTGAGAATAAGAGTGATTCATCTCCCAAATAAGGGAGCCTTCCCTGGGCTCCGGAGGATTTCCTCGAGCTCTGGGAGGTCTGTTTTCGCCCTCCCCAGGCTCCGGAGGCTCTCTGGAGGCAAGAAATGGGCCTGTTTCCAGTCTTCCAGAGCATCCAGGCGGCCTGTTTTTCGCCCTCCTCGGGCCTCCTCATGGGCCCTGCACTTACCTGTAATCCAAAATGGGCAGCATGGGGACTCTTATACTTACGCAACTGTTTTATTTCAAGATACCTTTCCAGAAAAACAACCACACAAAAAAAGTGTAACCTGGAGTAATAGGCAACATCCTGAAAGTCTAATGGTGATGGTGAGAATCATTTGCATCAGATTGTCTTCTGATTAATTAGTGTTTTCTGATTACACACACTGTGATTATCATTTTGTGACAGTGACAGTTATTTCCTGGCTGGGCACTGTATCTTAAACTTTTTTCTTTGAGGACCCCTTCCCACTTTCAAAAATTATGGGTTACCCAAGCGGCTTCTAGTTCTGTGGGTTTTATTCATCAATATTTACTCTACCACAAAATAAAATTAAATGCATTCACTGCCACTTGTCATGATTGCTTGATGATATTTTAATACTGCATTATGTTTCACCATGGTCTGGCAAATAATTTTTGAAATTGCAGACCCCTGAGGGAATTTTAAGGGACCTTGTACTACACTTTGAAAAATAGTGATCTAGAGGTAGGTTAGCAGAAACATCCCAAAAAATGGACTTTGCACCTATATTCCATGTCCACATCCCACCCCATGTGATTGTTACATATTTAGGTTCTGTTTAATAATCACCTTTTCTATTCCCCAAACATAATTTTCTTGGATAATTTTATTTTTAGATGACGCATAAATACGACGCCTGAAGTTTTCGACCAGCTTCATATTCTAGGCCATGATTAAAATATACACAAAGTAGCTTAGTTATATCCTGAATGGAATTTATTTGAATTTTTATACGTGCTTGCAATGGATAAAGTTAAGGTTTTATTTTCCAGTCTTGTTCTTTCCCACCTTTCATTTCTTGTACATATTAATGTAATGTGGGGAAAATAATTGAAATGATAACCCTTGCAGCATTCTTGAGGAATTCTGAAAGAGTGCTGAGCCTGTTTTTTCCTCCATCTCCCTTTTGGATCTGTTGCTCACTCTGAGGTCTGAACATGGCATTAACAGTGGAGTTCTCAAATGTTAAAAAAAAACCTGATTTGATCATATCAATAATGAACTGTTAATTCTCATAGTCTCAGGAGAAAGGACTTGGGGAGAAAAATAATTTTGCAATTAGATCTATATTTCATTCTTGTAAAGCGAGCTTATTTCCAGTTTTGGCTTGGTTTTGCTTTTAAAAAAAATCACCATAAAGACGTATCTAGTCAACCTTTACATGCTAATATTTACATGGCAGCTACATACACAAATAGGGACAGTCCACTGCTCAATGTAAGATCCAAGATTCAATAACTGTCTCCAAATTAGGATAAAAGGACTTCTCTGTGAAATGTTGGAGAACTGCCAGCAGCCACTATCTACAATAGCATTATCATATCTGGAATATAGGAAAGGAAGGAAGTTAATAAAATGGTCTAGATCTAGATTTGTACATTTGCAGCTAGTTCTGTTTGTATATCGAGGGCAAAGGATTTTTGGAGGGTTAACTGAGGTTAGCTGTCCCCACCCAACCTTCAAATCAAGCTCAGCTGCTAATGAGACATCCATGTAGTCTACTTGGCAGCATTATGAGTTGTTTACCTTTGGGGGAGGGGAACATTCCTTCAACTTTGTCCTCTGGCCTAAAACTCAGCTGTTCTTTGGAAATCTCCCATCAAAGGTCTATTCAGGCCTGGCCTTTAAAGTATCAAGATAATTTGTCGTACTCAAGATTTCAGTGATTTTGTGTGCATTTCTATAGGCATCTATGATAAAATATCTTGGTATATGTGTTTAAAAATTATTTGCATTTAATTTTTTTGATTTTCATTCAAAGAAGTCAAGGTAGAATGAATGGTTTGTATGTTTCCCTACTATTTTTGATCCTTATAGTGGAGCTAGATTAAGCTGAAGAAATGTCAACCAGCATTCTTCATTGATGAGTAGGAGATTAAAACTGGACTTTCCATGATAAATACTAATTAAAAATTAAAATTATGCAAGCCTGATGGTTAAAGTAAAGGAAATGTACTGTATGCAATGATCCTGATATTATGTTGCTTCCTTGGCTTCAAAGTACAGTAATATGTATCACTCATCTCTCTCTGTCCAGAAAAAAAAAATCTTATATTAAAGTGAGAAATTGAAGGGATATTTCCTTTAGAACTTTGCCATTGAAGACTCCATCCTGGACTTTTTATTATTTATTTATTTATTTATTTATTTATTTATTTATTTATTAATTAATTATTTCGATTTATATCCCGCCTCTCTTCACCCATTCAGGGAACTC